>JAVYIG010009914.1:0-73579 GCA_035222895.1 Strongylocentrotus droebachiensis
TAAGATTAGTTTTTGTTGACGAGCACTGAGATGGATTACCTAAAAAGAACTTAAACGTTAAATGGGGAGAGAACAATTAAGTCGTATGGTTATCAGTCCGGTCTCACTGACAAATTTCTTGAATATACCGTGGGCCTTCCTCAATTCAACTGAGAGCTAGCTCGGCTAATACTTAACGACCACTTTAGCTCATTACAGATGGGGAGATCACTTCTACAATATAATAAAGGCCCATATAATTGCAGCTCGTAATTGAATTACCAAAACGAGGAATATGATTAACATGTAATATGATGATGACCGACTAATTATACTAGGAGTTATTGGAGTCGAATAGCATGCGGATCGAGAAAATGTAATTGAAATAAAAAGAGAGAAAGATAGATAAAGGGGAAGGCATGAACGAACGTATGATAGAATCGATCCTTTCCACACATTTGCCTCTTTCGATGGCCTTGTTATTCGCATTTGATATCACTGCCCTCTTAATCACTGGCGTAGTGAAGGGAGTGGGGGGGGGGCAGATGCCCCAAAATAAAATTCAGACGTGGTTTATTTCTTATTCGATACCAGTGATTTACAAAGTTGCTGAAATGACATGATTTCCCGGGGTTTACCCTACATGGACGAAACACAGGTGGCAGCATCACCAAACACTGAAGATGTGTAGAATGTACTAAGACACACCTCCATACAGCATTTGAAAGAAATCCGTCAAGAAATGTGGCAGTTAGAGCGCATAAAAGACATATGACCTTTGACCATATAAAAGACGGAACAATGAGTGCAGCATCGCCTAAAAGTGTAGATGTGTATTGTGTAGATTGTACCAAGATACATCTCTTTTCAAAATTTGAAAGAAATCCGTCATGAAATATGACCTGCAGAGCGCACACTAGACACCCACCAAAATATGAACTTTGACCCTATAAAACACAGGACACTCGTAGGGCTCGTAGCAGCATCACCAAAAACTATAGGTGCGTAGATTTTACCAACGTACACTTCCATACTCAATTTGAAGAAATCTGTTAAGAAATGATGCAGTTAGACCACACACTAGAGTGCACACAAGATATCTATCAAAATATGACCTTTCACCCCATAAAGGAGGGAACACTAGAGGCAGCATCACCAAAATATATAGGCTTGTACACCTTTGTTCAAAATTTGAACGAAATCCCTTGAGAAATGTGGCCTATATAGAGCGCACCGTCCAAACCATCCACAAAAATATGGCCTTTTACCCTATAGAAGACGGAACACTGGGGGCAGCATCACCAAAAGTTATAGGTGTTGAGATTATACCACGATACACCTCCTTTCAAAATATGAAAGAAATCCGTCAAGGATTGTGGCAGTTAGAGCGCACACAAGAATATGACGCGGCAGACGCGGCGGCGTAACGCTGCTGAATCCAAAGTACCCCGCCGGCATACTGCCGGGGATACAATAATAGGCATTTGTATAGCGCCGTATATCTAGAAATTGCATTCCGAGGCGCACTTATTATTTAGCCTAGCTACCATTACAGCGCTCCAGCGTTTCAGGAATTAATTCCTGCCATGTACCCATTTACTTCACCTGGGTCGAGTGTGGCAAATGGAGATTAATGCCTTACCAAAGGAAATTAGTGCCGTGTCGGGGATCGAACCACGACCTTTGAATATCAAGTCAAGCGCTTAAACCATTCGACTACGTACATGTACGATCCTTCTACATGACTCTAGTATTATGAGATATGGAGATATTGTGATGCGTATTACCAGCGGCGTACGCAGGATTTTTTCAAGTGGGGGGGGGGGGGGGGGGGGGGGGGGGGGGGGGAAAGCGGACACTTTTTTTCTTTTTTTTTTTTAGTCCAAAAAAAATCGCAACGACTCAGCCAGCCGAAAAGTCGCTCAGTGGGGTGGGGGGGGGGGGGGGAGGGGGGGGGGGGGGGAGGGGGGGGGGGGTAAGAGGACACTTTTCTTTTTGATGGTCTCGAAATTTGGATATTTGACATTTTTTTCGTTTAGGGGGGGGGGGGGTAATGTTACCTTTTTTAGGTCAGCCATGGGCATAAAAAATCAAAGGGGGGGGGGTTTTAGGGGGGTTTACACACATAAAAATACCAAGGGGGGGTCAACCCCCAACCCCCCCCCCCCCCCCCTGTGTACGCCCCTGCGTATTACACTTTATGTCATCATTTTCATAATTAAAAAAGCTGCAGTTTTGCCGCGTCATAACTGAACACATATTTGTATGTTTGCAGAAAAAGTGAGATGTACTACTTTTTACGATACATTATTTTGCAGTTTTTTGTTAGATTGTTCCCGGCATCACACAAAGCTGGCTAGTAGTGTACACAAATAGAGATATTCTTGTTTTGAGGGGTCATCAGAGCAAACAAATGAAAAGTCAAGAGGCTATCAACTATGCACGTAGTGATAAATACAATTACTAAATCAAATATTTGAAGGATGAACGAGCCTTAAAACCTGACCTTACTCTTTTCCTTATGATTGTTCTCTCATGCAGTTATCTCTTCATAAATTTGAGGCAAAGAAAATGAATAGCATTGACCATTGAAACAAATAGTGACCCACAATGCTTGTTAGTGCTCCCTTTTGGAATACAATTGGCTGTGTTGGACTTTTTATAAAAATGAAAATAAAAATAAATTAGCTCTATATATCTGTTACACCCTTTGCAAACTGTGCACAACACAGTCTCTCAAACTTGGTGGTATCAGGTTCAGTTCTCACTCACAGAATTCTGAATTGCTGTGAAACTTCCGTCATCATTCATTAGGCAAGATGCAGCATGTTTTTGTAATATTGATCATTTCTATGATTCTTGTGGCCGGTGTTCTAGATGGAGCAGGTAAGAAATTTAATTGTTCATAACATTTATAATTGTTTTTATTTAGTACAGTCATCAAATCCACTGAGAATTACCAAAATCTTGGACTTAATAAATGTAATCTTCAATTTACATACAAGTCTTTAGACAGGAGTTTCTTTGCATTCTTTTCCTAATAATTATGCTTTAATATCAGAAGTATCCTTGCATCAAAAATAAAACCAAAAGGTTTCAACCAGTGTTTTCATTAGGGCACACACCTCAAGGCAGAGACTTAAGGCCAAAACCAAGGCATTAATGAACAAAGCGTGGGGGCAATGGAACATACAAAGAAGGAGTTTCACACACATATTCATAATTCTATAATCAGTTACGTCATACTTCTGGTGGCTATTTTGATATCTACCAATGATCCTTATTATACAGTCCTTCATATTCACCATAAAATAAATCTAAAAACAGGAGCACCGAGGTATATTAGTAAAGGCTCTCTCGACTCTCATACAAGAGGACCCTGGGTTTAGTTCTTGCTCGGTTTCTTACATCCCAGGACAAGATGTTTTGCCCACATACAAATGGGTACATGGCTGTCAATGATGGGATAATAATAATAGGAAGGAGAGGCAGTATTTATAATGTGGCTACCCTGGGTAAATAAGGCAAGTTTGTATTGATTCTTCATGGTTTTTATAATCTCTTTACTTGTTTGGTACTTCACTTTCTAGAAGGGGAAAAGCTTATCACAAGGCGTCGTCGTTCGTTTGTCCTTGTGAGAGAAAGCAGAGACGTGGCTAGGGTAAGATCACATTTACTCATTTATCTCAATGTCAGCCGTGTACAATGTAGCTACAAGGGGGAGCAAGGGGAAGGGGCACATCCCTCCCAATCGAGTAGTGAAAAAATAAAAAAAATAAAGATAAAACGGGAAGAAGAAAAAAAGAAAGGGCAAGGGAAAAGCAAAGGATGAGAAATGAAGATACCTAGACCTGCACACTCCCCCTAATCAGTAACGTCATAAATTTATATTTCAATTTCCATGTGGGATGGCGATGCACCCTTCCCCCAACCCACCCCCTCCATCGTTGCAGGTCCCCCTTAGTTGGACTCTTGCTACGCCACTGTGCAATGTATTCATTTTATTAACACCATCTTTATTATTAAAAAAAACCTGAAAATTAGTGCACCTCCATTTCCTATGTATATTTTACAAGGTGATCATTTACGAAAACTGAGAATTAGTGAAGCAGCATTGCCTATATGCATGTTGTAGTTTACAATGTAAACAATTTACAACGAAAAAAAGTATAGATTTCACAAGGTGCCGAATGTAAATAATAATTAAAAAAAAAAAAATGCATACTATATTTCCCAGGTTAATCTAAATCTTTTGCTTATGTTGTTGTTGTTGTGTTTTGGTTTATTGGCGATTAGTCAGTAATTTGACTATTGTCAAAGTGTTGTATTCTATCTTCAAATAGATTAATAAACTTTAGATTTCCATAAAAATAAAAAAATAAAAAAATATATATATAATATATATATGAGAGTAGGAATGATGTCATCTCTCTACAGCAATTGGTATTTTTTAAACAATGTATTTTAAACTTGACAGCCTTCTGAGGCCTTCTGTCCACTTATTCATTCAAAACTTGATTGAAGATACCCTGTTGAACTGAGGATTCTATTTCATATTGTCTTTGTGCTCGTTATATAGGGTGCCTAAGCGAAATGTAATGGCACTAAAAGACGTGTGAGCACAAAAGGCGAAATAGTTGGTGATGTTTGTGAATTAAGAGTTCATTTTTGACATACCTGAATGAAATATATATATTTACCAGCTCCATATCCTAAATATGTACTTCTATCTCTTTGTGATAAAATTCTGGTTTTGAAAAATCCTGCATTTTGCGTTCTGGATGCATGTTTTTGTGCCACTACACGTGACACCGAATTTAAAACCTATATTCTTTGATTTCTGTTAGGAAATGTCATCCCTGAAAGTGAAGAAGGAAGAGAACAACCAGCTCATGGAGGAGGCTGTAGGAGAAAAATAAAGGCCACACCATCAGACGACCTGGGTGTAGCTTTCAAAATGATAATAATAATAATAACAATGTTTTCCAGAGCGAAAGTATCAGCCTTCTATATAGGCATTCACTTGGCCAGCTCTAAGATACGTGTATAATTCATAATCTGGTAAACTCTTTAGATGCACTGCTCGTGGTATATACAATTAAAACAATATTAAATATTTCAACTAGGAAGTTTGCCGTGTTCAGTCAACAAATTAACCATGTTAATTATGGATCACAATACCGTGTTAAATCGCGTATCAATTTGTATCTCCTTATAATAATGATGGTTTAGTATTGTTATGTATTGGTTAATGCATTTTTTTAATTTTTAATTTTATTTGTATAATTCAGCTTAGGCCGTGAGACAGATTTATCAACAATTCAAATTATAATACCATTAAATACATATTCATTCATTTGATTTGCAAACATCATTACAACAGCTTTAACTATATATTTTTTTATTTTTTTTAAATTTTTTTGTTTTGTTTAAATCTCACATGTAACGGGTCCTGAACCCAATCTTCTATCTCCGGTATTTCCGGAATTTCAAAATAATAATGAGGCTTTTTACGACTCACATTCGAAGAGAAAGACCACAGGAAATAGTTTTTCTTTGACACGTTAAGGCTTAAATGAACAAGAAATTACATATCTGAGGAAAACAAAATCTACTTTAGATGTAACTTGATCAATTGTGAGTCAATGCTTGTGAAGCAAACAAATTAAAAACATGTACTAATATAATTTAAAACTTGTCTTTAGACACATTAATTCAAAATTGCTTTTGATGATTAATTTATTCTGTCAACATTGATGTACATGTCTATTTCATAATTATGTATTGTAATTTGTAGGTTTATTTGTAATTTTTGTTTT
Organism: Strongylocentrotus droebachiensis; assembly: GCA_035222895.1. Taxonomy (NCBI): domain Eukaryota; kingdom Metazoa; phylum Echinodermata; class Echinoidea; order Camarodonta; family Strongylocentrotidae; genus Strongylocentrotus; species Strongylocentrotus droebachiensis. Next base: position 5,799 of record JAVYIG010009914.1, read on the forward strand.
GTTTAATATTTAATTTTTGTTTTGTTTAATGTGTAATTGTTTATCGTTGTATTTTGTTTGTTATATCGCTTAGAAACTTCGTTGGTAAGCGCTTTATACACTGTTAGAAAAAAATTAAACATGTTGTTTAACATTTTAAACAACCCCAAGTTAACCGGTGAATCGCTCAACTGTTGTTTAAAAATTAAACAAATTAAGGTTGTTTACATTTTGAACACTTAGTTGTTTAAAAATTAGGAAACCTTTTAAACAACAGTTGTTTAGTAATAAAATTGCACAACTCGGTTGTTTAAAGCAAGTTGTTTAAATTTTAAACAATAATGTTTAAATTACTAAGCAACTGTTGTTTATTCAGTATTACTGCACAACTGGGTTGTTTAAAAGGAGTTGCTTAAATTTTAAACAGAACTGTTTAATGGTTATTATCTGGTTGTTTGAATTTGTGAAATGACCTACTGGAACCAATAATCACAACGATTTATACACTGTAACATGCAGAGCTTGTTGCCAATTTACTTCAACATTTGTTCATCATATTCATGGCAGTGACATAACTTCACCTAAACCCCATCGGCGAAGCCGAGAAGAACCAAGTCGTCGCCTTGTCCCGTGTTCCGCCATTTTCGTCTGCACTGCACTGCTGCACCTCTCGAAGTTGCCTGGAAGAAAAAGAGGAATGTGACATTCCTATAACCACCAAATCTTCTGTGTGCCCATGCCTTGAGCCTTAATGCATGGCCGTACAGAGTATTTTTTTTATTTTGGGGACCGGGGTAAAATGCAATGAATTATTGATAATTTATTGCATTTTTCTTTTCTTTTCTTTTTTATTTGTGGGAATTACTGCCCCCTACCCTAGCCCCCGCTGCGTACAGTCATGGTTAAGTGGCAAAGCAATGGCCTCGTAACTGTAAGGCCCGGGATCAAAACCGTGTCGATGTGCTATATTAGTGTCCTTTTGTGGGGCATTAATCCTCATTAATGTCATTTATGACTTAAGGGCGTAGGTCCCCTAGTTGATTAACATATGCTTTAGGAGTCACGCAAAACAAACACTGGCAAATTATTATTGAATAAAATCTGAGAATGTATTATCTAGATCTATTAGGAATAAATCATTGTCAAAATAATTCCATAAAATTGAGGTAAAAAAAAAACATTCCAACTTAATGAGAAACAGTAGTTATTGATTCCATTATATTTCATCTTGTTTGGGTGCAATACCCTCGATCATCCATCGATCAGCATAATCCATTTTTCATAGGGGTCTGGCACTGCCACTGACATTTTACACGAAAAGAATATATAGGCCTATGTTTATTAAGGCAATCATAAAAAAACGAATTGATACACGTCTGTAAAAAAAAAAAAAAAAAAAAAAAAAAAAAAAAAAAAAACATCCTAAACATCCATAAAGGACCATATAGCAGACAGAATCGGGAGCAAATCGGAGCGAGCTGTTTGGCTTGTCATAATGAATAACTTCCTAGGCTACGTGTATTTAAGTAAAACCTCAGAAATGAATACCCCCACAAAATTGCTTCAAATTGACTAGCCGTGGTACGTATTTTTTTCATATTTATTTGTGAATATATATATATTTATATACACACTGTAAACACAGTTTTTGAAAAATAATAATGTTTTAATTGTGCTTTTTAAAGCTAGGAATGGAGCAGCTGTTTAGATGTGTAGTCCCGTATGCTATCCTGTGTGTAATGTTTCTACCGAAAAGACTGAACTGCTAGTCTACGTCTTTGGCTATGGCTATGGGTTAAATGACGTGAATTACCTATGCTATGGTGACGCCCAGTCAGTCTAAAGACGTGTAGACTAGGGTACATATTGAACTCTGCCCCTGTTCTTACTTAGATCTACTTGGTTATACTTGGGTGTAGAGACTGAAAGCTTGGCTTATTTGTCCCTCTTTAGTGGCCGATGCATCCCGTCTCAAGTATGGTTCAAACTTAATTGGATTGTTTCTCCAAACTATACTGCCTAAGTCTTGTGTTGGAACGTTGTTTGACAATCTTGAAATCATGGCCTCTTGTTGTTCAGCCAGTGGCTAGTTGGAAGAATTTTGAAGGATTCACTCTGTCAAAGCCTCTCAGGATTTTGAATATCTGTATCTGATCTGCTGTCTCCTGTAAGCCTAATCATATAAAGCACATCAAATCACTCCTCACACCACACATAGGAGCATCACTATCCTGGCTGTGTAGTAAAAGCTGTGCTTTTGATTCTCAACATTTCAAACACCACTGTACAAAACTCAACTGATTTCACTCAAAATCGGTACCGATACTTTAGTGACAATTGATGACACCTACATGTAAATAGCAGTAAAATACATTTTTTTCAACTTACTGATGTTAAAAAGAATAATTTAAAAATTCAAATTGTAAGTCTACTGTCAAACTTTGCTTACAGCCGCATCGGCATGATTGAATGCAGTTTATGCAATATTGTGTGGTGTGTGTATTTGTGTATGGGTCTAATAATACCTGCCTCACAGCAAGCATGCAGTGCTAGAGGTCAATACGCATTAGCATTGACTCTCTATGCTTTGCTGGAGTGCCTCACACAGGGTCAAAATTTAGTTCAAACAATTGTCACTTGGGTTCAAACTGTAGTAAAAAATGTAGTAATGTAATCTTCTTCGTCTTCTTCTTGTTCTCCCTACGCTTTTGTCGGAGATCAGCAACAGGGTGTTGCAAGTAGATCATTAATCAGTATATTATTAATCATTAATTTTATGACATTAATGTAACTTGTTTTTCTTGATTTTTTCTTTCCATTTTCAAATTTGCCTGCAGGTACATTCTGCTAGAAACTCTCCGAGTCCTGTCAAAGAGTACATAAACAGTAGACTATTGCATGACCAGACAAGAAGTGAAGATGAAAAGAGGGAAGGATAGAAGAGGGGATAATACGCAAGAGGTTGATATAAGACCAACCCATATGAAAGAGGATACAGACATTCCAACTGATCGAAAAGGACAGGATTCTGAACACGATAAAAACCATGCAGGGTGTAGCAACCTTGGACGAGATCGAAACAGTATCTTACTGCTTCTGCTGCTTTATGTCCTGCAAGGGATACCCCTTGGTCTTGCTGGGAGCATCCCGCTCCTCCTGCAGAGCCGCAACATCAGCTACAAGCAACAGGCTATCTTTAGCTTCGTCTACTGGCCGTTCAGCATCAAACTCCTTTGGGCGCCCATCGTCGATTCGGTGTTCGTGTCGCGGATCGGCAGACGCAAGTCATGGCTGATTCCGTGTCAGTACCTGATTGGTCTCTTTATGATGATACTGTCAGGTCAGGTCACGAGTCTCCTGGGTGATGACGGGCAAGATCCGAATGTCATCTTGCTGACTGGCCTCTTCTTCATGCTCAACTTCCTGGCAGCGACGCAGGACATCGCTGTGGATGGCTGGGCCCTCACCATGTTATCGAAGAGTAATGTAGGATATGCATCAACATGCAATACCGTTGGTCAGACGGCAGGCTTCTTTATTGGAAATGTAATCTTCATTGCCCTAGAGTCGGCTCATTTCTGTAATACTTATTTACGATGGGAGCCTCAAGAGCAGGGAATTGTAACGTTGAAAGGTTGGTTTCTTTCACCTCTTTATTAAATATGGTTTTATTTTTCTTATGCATGTCTAATATCCTCATTTTATACCCACCTTCAATATATGTCAGGATGGGTAGCTTAGATTTTTACATTCAGTCATGATATCATATGAAAAACTTTGAAAAAGTCCATTCTCACGAAATGCGTATGTCACTAATCCAAAACACTGAATTAAGAAGCATCCAAATATTTGTTAGTGCATAGAGTTACAAATAGTAGGACAACAAAATTGAATTGGTAGACTATTTATCTGAAAATGATACTGGTTTAGTCATACAACTTCAAAGCATTTGATGCATTTGGATTTTTGACTTAATTTTGTGTAAAATACTTCCAAGATATTACTCAAATTATGTAATTACTATGATCTGAATTATACCGGTATAGGATTCCTGTCAATTTTAACACACTTTGCATTCAAATGCATCTATGTGCACTTCAATTTTGTCTTAGGAATCCGAGACCATGCAAATGTCAGATTTAATTTAGTAATTTGTCATTCAAGTTAGTCAATGGTCTATCAATTTAAACACTATTCCATTAATTTTTGCTGCAGAATAATCAAATTTGTATGTGCGTAATAAATTTCAAGAGAGTTTCATTTAAATACATCGCAAAGACAAGACCTTTTAAAATGAACGAGTGACAACTATGAATGACACATGTAATTGTACGTTGGCAGCCGAGAATGATTACCTTGATTAGACTTTGACGAAATTGAAAGCGAAAGTATGAATTGATTGGACAAATATTGAAAATAAATGACCAAAGAAGAAATTTGACTTTGGGATGTGCAAGATTGAGCAGTTTTAGGACAAAATTGGAAGGACAAAGTATGAACTAAATGAAACAGTGTTAAAAATAGACAGGAATACCTATATTAGTCTCATTCCCAAGGTTAATTGATATTTGGAGAATCATTTTCTAATTATTTTCAGATTACTTTTTATTCATATTATACAATGTACTTATTGCATGATTTATTTTTTTGTCCACAGATCTGTGATTTTGTAAACAATACTAGTAGTAAATTTTGTTTCTAAATATTTGATATTGACATTATCATTATTAATCATTATTTTTTCTTCTTCTTTTTGTCTAGAATTTTTATTCTTTTGGGGTGTTGTCTTCTTCATCACAACCACCATCATTGGCTTGTTGAAGCACGAGGAGGATAACCATGGCGACCATGAGATGGGTGTGGTCTCAGCGTATAAACAATTCTCCCAAATCTTGCGCCTTCCCATTATCAAGAAATTTCTTGTCATCGTCATCACTTCTAAGGTAAAAAATACATTTTTTTTTTCTCTTCTGACTGAGCATTGTAATGTTGACATATAAACTCCTCAAAAAAAGTTCTGCCAGTCAAGATTGAGCATTGTTTTAGGTTGGCATCATTCGAAAGCCTGTTTATTTTCCATTACAACGATGCCCAGTTTTAAATGATTATATAATCATGGAATGTACAGTACATCTGAATATGGTCCAAAGTCAAAGATAAAATGTGAAAAAGCATTGTTATTGGCAGCAGTGAATTCTTCATTTATTTTGAGGATGTTTGTGTTTGGAATGATGTTGAGGTGGTCACTCATCTCTCTTTTTCTCGCGCTCTATCTCTGTTTGTTTGTCTGTGTGTGTGTGTCTCTCTCTCTTTTTCTCTCTCTCTCTCTCTCTCTGTATCTCTTTCCCTTCCCTCTCTTCTATCTCTCGTCTCTCTCTTCTCTCTCTCTCTCTCTCCCCCTCCCTCTCTCCCCCTCTCTCTCCCCCTCCCTCTCTCCCCCCTCTCTCTCTCTCTCTGTATCTCTCTCTCTCTCCCTCTCCCTCTCCCTCTCCCTCTCTCTCTCCCTCTCTCTCTCTCTCTCTCTCTCTCTCTCTCTCTCCCTCCCCTCCCCTCCACTCTATCTCTCTCTTAATCTGCCCTAATTTTTTCTCCTCACTCAGATGGGTTATGCAGCAGCTGATGCCATCACGGGTCTGAAGCTGATTGAGGCCGGGGTACCGCGGGAGGACATGGCCCTCCTTGCTGTCCCCCTAGTACCCCTCCAGATCATCCTTCCTTGGGTCATCAGCAAGTATACAGCCGGGTCAAGACCACTCAATATCTACCTCCAAGCTATGCCATGGAGGTGAGTTTCCACAGTGTTTTCACTATACAGGGGAGTGTTTCACAAAGAATAAGATCGACTTTAACTTTAAGTTGAATTTAACTATGGCAAACCATTCATGCCACTGGTTGGTCTCCTTGTTGGTCTCTCAATTATGATCTTTAGATAATATTTTTTCCCTCAATAATAAAATATCAAAAAATGTAAATTCTGTAGATTTGTGACCATGATTTGTACGTCCCTTGAGAGACCAATGCCAGTGAAACTGAAAGCAAACAGTGGCTCGAATGGCCTGCTATAGCTAAGTCAAACTTAAAGTCCATTTTAGTATTGTGAAACACTCCCTTGTTCATGTATATTGTGGCATATCCAGAGTTTTGTCAAATGAGGGGGGGGGGGGGGCATTTTCTGGCATTTGCTGACAAGCAAAAGATAACAGATGAGAGAAGTGTCATCAGGTATTTCCGTTGCCTTTTTACTCCTGAATAAGCCACTTCAAAGATAGCACATGTACAAACGACCCCTAAATATCTGCAGATCTTTTAATCATGGATAGGCTCACTTTGTGCATTTCAGAATGATAACTGCCAAAGCGATAGAGGCACTTCATGAATACCTTTTGTTTGCTCTCTTGAAAAGAATACTTCCACCTGTATATTGTCTGTGCATAATTGAATAATTATTACATAATTTTCATGAGCACATTTCCCGTATTTGTGTTGATGACCTTTATCAGGTCATGCACAGATAGCATCCCCAAAGTGGTTTATTCTCTGGCAAGCAAGAAATTCAAGTTTCAAAGGGGAGGGGCACTGGCTGCAATATAATTGAAGTAATTGAATAGTCTAATGTAATTGAAGACCATATCTGAACTGAAAAATGAAATGGATGATTTATTTATGAATAGAAAGCTTATAAGCCATACATTACATTAATATTGATTATATGCCATTCTAGTTACTGTCAGAGGAGTATCAGCTTTCTGAAAAGTCAATCTAAACTCTAAAGCTTTGAAACTCAGAAGTTGTTGACCTAAAAACTTGCTATTGACTTGAAGACATCATCTTATGTGTAGTACGCATATTCACAATGACTTTGCATTAATAAATCACGGCTCTAAGCTTTTCCTGTATTATTGATGAACCGGTCGGTCCACATGTGATGTTGTCAATGTAACTTCAGCAAATTTGACCCCTGACTCGTAATTTTGAGAGGTGTGAAAAATGAGGTTTTAAATTGCTTTTTGTGGGTACCGGTAAATACTTAACATTTGTATTTTACATTCATTCAGTTTTCCATTTATATCAAGTTGTATTTTCATAGGATAGGGTCTTTAACATTAATTTATTTGTTCACTCTTTGCAGGTTGATTATGGGCATTGAATTTGCAGTGGTAGTTTGGATAACACCATCTTTCAGACTTGCCGATGGATCTTACCCGACCTCTTATCTTGTTCTGCTTTTATTCAGTTATGCTGTACATCAGGTACGTATTCACTTATTGGGCTTAGATATATAACGCCTTTAGCCTCTGATACTAAAGAGCGTTTCGAAAGTTGCGAAATATGTTTTTTAAGAAGAATTATGAAAGTCCCTTGGACTGACAAAGTTGGTAATGAGGAAGTTCTTAGAAGAGCTGGAGTGCAAAGGAAAATGATACGTGAGATGTTGATTAGGCATTGAAGTTCATGGGTCACATTACACGTAAAGAAGGCCTAGAGAACCTTGCTTTGACAGGGAAAATTGTCGAAAGAAGGAGTAATTCCAATCACAAGACGTACCTGTTCAAAGGCATTTTGCTATTATAATCAGACTACTGGTACTATCTCCTTGATTACTGCTACCACTACTAATTTTATAAATTATACCCAGTCCTCCTCACCCAAAATGTTGATATGACTATGGATTAGACCATGTATCATGGAAGATAGACAAAATAGGCTTTGGCAAAATGATATTAAAGTGATTTGGTAGTGTAAAAGCTGAATTAATTTATCAAATGCATTGTGTTCTGAATGGCTGGTTGAGCTAAAGCTAGGGTCATCATTTCCATAGCTCTCTGAAGCGCATAGGGACGTTATATCATGATGTGTCATGCACTATCCAAGAACCGATTATTATCATTATCTGTTCAGATCCAGAAAGTGTTAAGGTAATACAAAGTTTTGGTAATATTTTGACACATGAGGATTTGATTATGAAATTTAAGATTTGCATTACCATTTTGAAACCTAGTGTTAGAATAAGCAATTTTGACAAAATTTGGCTTTAAAATGTTAAGGATTTTGAGAAATTAAAATATCAAATTTATTGGTGCTCCTGATAAATTTCAAAAAGCGTAGCTGCGACCATGAAAATTTAGGAATATGCAATTCTAATATATAATTTCCAAACGGGAATAGTAAATTGGTCGAGTTTAGTCAAGAAACATTGTTTTGAATCTAAAGTAATATCAAACTTGAGGGGGAGCTACACAACATAAAGATTTTATTATTCACAATTTTATCACTTTAGACTCGATTTCAACTGCGACAACGATCATTGAATATTGTAGGATCGCATATACTTCCAATTTGTTCATATGAACCAAATTCATGATCCCATACCAAACTTTGTATTACCTTTAAAGATACTATATCCCTTTTGCAGCCAACATCAAGATCTGTAGGACTTTGCAGGAGTTATGAATATTCCATGTATGTCCTATCAGTAATATTCAAATTATTACTATTACTTACGGGCTATATAGCTCTTAAGTCGATTCGACAACTAATAGTCGTTATTTTCCCACTTAAAGACATTTTCAAGCCCCCCTTTTCTTTGGGAAGTTCTAAATTAGTATTATCTTTCAAATGCCGTTGGAATTTAACCTTTTCATTTTTTTGGCCTGCAAATGGGACAGAGTACCTTTAAAGTATATGAATTACAACACCTTTTTGGCTCTAATCTAAGCAGACAATCTATGTAATGACAAACGACCGTTTCACTTTACCACGCCCTCTCACAGGTTGCCCTCTACAGCATGTTTGTGTCCACGATGGCCTTCAACGCCCGCGTCTCGGACCCTCTCATGGGGGGCACCTACATGACCCTGCTCAACACCGTATCCAATCTCGGGGGCAACTGGCCCGCTACGGTAGCCCTCTGGCTAGTGGATGGCCTCAGCTGGAAGTCATGCCACGGGGGCACGGAAGAAGGGCTGGATTGCGACACGAAAGCAGAAGCAGAGGTAATCATTGATTCTGGATGATCCATTTGTAGATGTGTGCTCGTTTATGTTCTGTACTATTAGGCCATGGAGTTTTTATTTTTCTGGTGTTGTTACTTTGTATTTTGATCTCAATTATGATTTAGATCAAATAGTGCAATTTGATCTTTTATCATTATTGAAATCAGCATTGATTTGAAGTGCCTACGTGCTTCATGGACTTAATAAGCTATACCACTCAATATAATTTTAGACCAACATAAGTGATCTTATCGGGTGTAAGTGACTAGTTCAAATTAGTTATGGCAATTCAAGATGTTACACTTTCAAATGGTGAAAAAAAATTGTGATATAATAGTTGTATTCCCATGCCTTCTCACTTTCATTCTATGTCAATTATAGTCTTTGTTTGAACATATTTGTGGCTTACACCTGGTAAATAAGATTGATCGATCGATCTGTAAATAAAACAAGTCTGAAAAAATCTTAAACCAGCGGTATTTGAACCCCCCATCTACAATTGAAATTTCTCCCAGGAAGCATTACATTTATAAAATCTTCTTATTTTTCGCATGATGCCCTCTTTGAATGTTTTTCATTAACTCCTAACTCTTACGTTTTTGAATTTACTCCTCTCCTATTTCCTTTTTAATTTTTATTCTCTTTCTTCTCTTCATATTATTCTTCTCTTTTTCCTCTCTCACTTCTGTTTAAAATCTCCAGGTCTGCACGAAAGCAGATGGGAAATGTGTTACAGATGTCGACGGCTACTACATTGAATCTGTCATCTGCGTTATAATTGGGTTTGTGTGGTTAGGAATCTGTGCTCGTAAGATACGCAGACTGCAAGAGCTCCCTCTAGAGTCCTGGAGGATACCATCTTCGGGGTCGTCAAGAGACTGACTAGCACGGGCTCATCAGGTATGAGCTACTGTGGATCACATGGTTCGCGGTTCGAGTCCCAGCGCAGCACCAATGTCTTTTGGCAAGGCATTAATCCACACTTGCCACTCTCCACCCGGGTGTAATTAATGGGTACCTGGTAGGAAGAAAATCCTTAAATGCTTGAGCATCTTATCATGGTAGCTCGGCTGAAGCCAGGGTAATAATATGATTGCACGGCCCTCAGGGAGAACAGTATTAATACTGAAGAGGCTACCATGGGTAAACAAGACATGTTATCACTATTATCAATTTGATAAACTGATTATTGAGATGGGAGATGTTGTGAGATCTCAAAGGGAAAATCCACCTTGGTAATCGTTGGTTTATTAATAGCAGAAAGAGAGAGAAACAGATCAGTGAAAGTCTGAAGAAAAAAATCTGAAAAATGAATTAGAAAGTTATGAATTATTTAAGTGGTAATCAAACAACCACAAGTTGTACATTTTGTGAAACACCCTACCTCTAGAGGATCTCTCCCTTTTTCCCTGTAAAAAAAATGAATTACCATTATGTCTGACAAATTATATCTACACATTCACCAGAAATATGTTTCTATACATATGTTTTTTTACACATGTGTATAAGATAAAAAATATATCTAATCCTTTTTAAACAACAAGTAAACGGAAATTTTGAAAAGTTCAATACAACACAAATGGAAAAGATGCTCAAAATTACTTGATGTAGTTTCCAATTTTCAATCAATTGATTTACTTTTATCTAGTCTTCCTCATACTTTCACTGATCTGTTTTTCTCATTTTTCCCCTATGATTTGACCCAACAAAATATGAAGGTGGACTTCCTCTTTAAGGCTTGCTCACCGTTGTGTTGTAGTAAACCACCTGAAAAAGATTGCTGTGGCAAGTAGCAAAGTAAAAAAAAAAATTAGCAGTAAATTAAAATGCAAGTAGGGGTCAACAATTTCAATTAGCTGCTTAGCAAAGGCCCCCAAGTGTACTCACTTAGATGCATTTTTAGGAAGGTTCACTAAGCCACATGGAAATAAGGCTTTAACTTTACTGTTTTATATTTCACAGGTGATTACAAAATCTCCATCCCAACTGTTGGTGACATCAAAATTACTCTTTAAAATATCCGTCTCTTAGAAAAATAAATTTTGGTGGCAATTTTATTTTCTTAATGTGTAAATAGAATATACTTAGAAATTAATGAGATGTAAAAGAGGCAGCATTCCACATTTTGCGGTATGGCTCAAAGTATAATAGATGCATGAGTAGAAAGGACAAAGAATTCGAGCACACACTGCATCCATTTTGTTGCATGATCATGTTGCATTAGATGCCAGGAATTTGAAAAAGCAAAATTAAGCATTAAAATTCTTAAATAGGCAACACATTGAAAGGTTCAAAGTCATTGACTTTTCAAAAAAGATTGGGCACTTTTTCAACTTTTCACAAAGTTTTTATGAATTGTATGTTTGCAGAGATATCAGATTTTATTAGAATAGTGTAGCAACAAAAGAAAAAAAATATTGTTGCCAATTTGAAAAATAACCTATAATGAAGTAGCCCTGAATAATAAATATTGTCATGAAAGGGTTTAGCATAAAATGTAATGCTTTAGCTGGAACCTAATTGTTATGAATAAGCCTTTTCAAATATTTCAAGATGAATTTACGTACATGTCACCTTTCTTTTTTGCTAAGAATGATAAATAGTTGAATTCATAGACAACATCATCATTGATGTAAATATAGACCTTGGTGAAATAATAGTATTCTTTTATTTATATACATGTATTATATTTTATACAGAACGGCATGTTCAGTTCATTGGAATATGTCTGAGAATTAAAGGTATGGTATTACAAAGCGTACATTGAATGTGAGAATCTGTGTACCGGTATATATTGCTGTATCGTCTTCTTTACATTAATTTATAACTCTTTTGCAATTTTGGAGGGAAAGATAAGGCACTGCACAGGTCACAAAACTTGATAACGTAAAAAAAAGATGGTACATACCAGTATTATGATAATTTGCAAAATATAAAGTTTTACGGACCATCTTTTTCTTGTGGGGAAAACTAACTTGATCATACGTCACATCCAGAAAAAAATGCACCTGTCCACAGCTTTTTGCCCCAAAAATATATATATTCAGATATCTGACAGAATTGACAGAAATCTAAAATCTTTTTACTAAGATCAAGCTATACATTTTCGATTGGCTTACCAGTAAGCTAGTTGGTTAATTGGTTACACTCAAATGTGTGTGCTTATACACAGTATATTATTTTCAATATCTTTCTAATTACATACAATGTTTGATTATTTATTTGTGTTTCAATATATTTCTTTAGTTACAATTTGTTAATATATTTGGGATATAGTATTTTGTTTTGGGGCACTTGAATTATTTGTAGATTCTAAAAGTAATTTAAATGCCACAAAATGATAATGGCATTTGATTTATCAAGGAATAGAGGCTACTAAATTCTTTGAGCCTCTTTTGATTTTCTTTATTTATAATTCTTTTCAGCGTATGATAATTTAGTTGCTGCAGATTCAATGCAACTCAGATTTTCGTAGGATGTTTACCGTCTTTTATTTTTGTTGTGCCTAAATTATTCTTTGTTTCATTCATTGAAATTGCCTTTATCATTTATAATTTGACTCAAAAGCTCAAATGATGCAATATTTCATTGGCATTATAGTTTCTATTAAATTCTTTTGTTAATTTCCCAATGTCTGTGGTTCATTTTAAGTTCACACTTCATCTGTGTTCATATGTGTTGTTTTACTGCAATTTATGATTACTTATCTACCTAAGGAAGAGAATGGGAATATATTCAGTATTCATTATGAACTAAAGTCACAACCTTGAACAGAATGGTGATAACGAATGCAAAATGCAACAAAAGCAAAAATTAAAAAGGAAAAAAAATAATTAAAAAATAAGAAGATATAAATATCCTTTTGAGCGATTTTGTTCGCCATTCATACAGTAGATTGTAAAGGATACTGAACAAAGATCAATGTTAAAGGGATTTGGTAACTTTGCCTCAGATTCTTTTTATAAAAACTAGTCCATTGGGAAAAATGAGTATGGTAAAACCGTTCACTCAAAGATTTAATTTTTTTGATGCACTTCATGATCATTTTGAAGCGCAATTTTTTAAGGCTTCAGTAGTAAACAATATCACAGACACTGATAACACGTAGGGCCATGCATCTTAGATTTAACATTGTTAAACGATGCCTTTAAAAGATAGAAGCATGCAGAACCATTTCAAATAAATATCTGTTTATTTTCAAGTAGTAAATGTATTCTTTGTACAATTGATAAAAGTTTCTATTGAATTAGAATGGATTGTTACAAATGGAATGGAATGGAATGGACTTACATTTTACTATAAATAGATATTTACATTTTAGCAAATACTTTGGGTGTGTTACAATTGCTGCCCATTGCCCAGTTCCTACACTACATCTATTATCACTTAAAATTCTCTCACGTTTCTCCTCAATGAAAATTCTTTCTTTCTGTATCGTTATTTATTAATTGCTTGCTTTCCCATTACAATTAATAAAAGTCAATATCTGTCTATTTTATAGACGTAAGAGAAGAAGCGTGATTACATGGTAATGAAACATGAATGCAAACAATCTACATGTTAAAAGAGTGAGAAATAAATGTTATCAAAATTGAATTAAAAAGCAAAGAACTACCCGGTATGTAATAGTGGAATTTACACCCCCCCCCCCCCCCAAAAAAAAAAAAATAAATATATATATATATATATATAATAATAATAATAATAGTAATAATGAAATTGGTGATATTGAGTAAATTCAAAGGTACTATTAAAACTTTTTGGACCTAGTCATGAAAGAAGTTGAATTAACAATTGATCAATAACGTTAGGTCATAATAGAAATAATACAAATTGTATTTCTACTGTAGTACAAATGACCCTACAAAATCGGTCCTTATTCTTATAATAGCATTAACGTTGGTATCGCAACTGATTACAATATTACCTAGTCATTAACTGAGGCAGGATGAATGACAAATCACATATTTTCACACTGACATTTTTTTTTAACCATTCCTTGAAAAATGAATTACATAAAAAAATAACTTTTAACATAAAAGAATAGTCAATTTGCTTAGCAGACATTCGCAAATCACATTTGCTCGCCAACATTCATATTAACATTTGAATACAGAGCAAAGCCAAGGGCTTTTACATCAATAGTGGTTTCTGTCTCAAAACCAACCAAAGGTCTCTTGAGTCACTTTTCTTCCATGTCCTTTCTTACATCATGTCAAGTTTGGCCAACTTTTTAAAAACGTAGTATTTACCAAGTATAACAAAGTGATAAATAGCCATGGAAATGTTGGTTTCAACTATTTAACTTCCAACGACTACTTTAAGGACGGCAACATGTTTCTTGCAAGGTGTAAATGAAATACATAAAGGTGAGCTTTGTAAAAAATAATGTTTATAGAAGTTTAGCCCACATCCTGTGTACACCAGTTTCCCAAGAATATAGGCTAGTAAAAAAAACTATGAAAAAGGACATGTTTATTTTCCATTTCACTTTCCCTATCCAGAGGTATTCCAGAGACCACTTGGAGGGTTTTTAACATGGACGGCCATACTTGGTATCATTGATGCATGGGTGTGATAAAACCTTGTAATTGAAAAAAAGTAAAAGTTTCACTAAAGTGACAGAATGTTCAAGTCAAACATTGTATGAGCATTGTCCACCTTCTCTATACAGGTCGCTTGAGGCAGTATTTTTGTAGATATCGAGGGGTCAGTGACACAAAGACGTAACTCCATTTTTGACATTTTGAGAAAAAGTGGTTTAAAGATAGGTCCACTTGGGCCTTAAGGAGTTAAGTCTATGTTTCATTAGCAAATTGACTTTAATGGGGTGTTGGGTGGAGTTCAGTCTTAGGGTTTCCTGGAAAGCCCACATTTTTCTGAACATTTTGATATCAAATACTTATTCCGGCAAAATATGGAGTTACGTCTTTGTGTCACTGAACCCTCGGTATGCACTACATGGTTTTATCAGAACATCAAGTGGTCCTAAGCTAGAAGATGATTGGTCACAAAAATGTCAGAAACAGAGTTAGTCCTTAGCTTGAAGTTGATTGGTCCCACACAAATGCCAGAAACAGAGTTACAAGAATTTATCACCCCACCAACATCATTTCAAGGTCGGAATAGAATAGGTCAAGGTGGTTTAGTAGCCACTGGCAAGGAAGCCTTGTTCCTTCTGGTTAGGTAATTCATTTAAGGCCTGACTGAAATTTGCAACGTGACCCATCAGCTCTGAATCCTCTTCACCGGACGACTCCATCAGCGCTTGACATTTTTCCGTGAGGTCTCTTGCCTGTGAAAGATAGCAAAATATTCAATTCAATTCATTTATTCACTCAATATATTAAAAACAGAAAAATAAAATTGCATATGAACGCATATGACAAATATAAAAAGATGGACATAGTGAAATCAGTAGTAGAAAGCACAAGTGACATAAATTGAGTGGGGATAAGATTCTAGATCTATTTAAAGATCTTGTGATCTTTTGATCTTGTGAAATAGAAGGAAATGATATTTGAAAGTCCTCCGGTTTGTAGAAGCATGATGAACTGTCCCGTCAGTCAAAGAGTAAAACATTACTTGGACTAAATAGTCTCAACATTATTTGTGCAGGGCCCACTCTTTTTTATTATAACAATAATTACATCAATTTATATAGCACAGCTACAATATAAATATACTCTACTGAGCTGATATACTCTACTGCATTGTCTTTTGATAAAGCATTTTGACTTTAATAATAATTATTTTATATAGCCCATTTGAAGATTCTAGGTCTCTGATTAGTCTTTACTGCAGGCATGACATTTGCTACTGACTGCTGGGCAGTATAGCGAAAAAAATAATGACCAGGTATTTTCTGCTTTCACGTACAATGCAAGACGTCGTGGTTGCACATGGAGTTACCGATGGATACGCACAGAGTAACGTGCGTGCTGCTCTTAGATGTGTAAATTGTCCTATACTCAACAAATATATATATTTTTAAAGCATATTTTGTTACTATTGTCTCTTTTTGAGAAATGACATGGGGATGCATTTATAAAACAAATATTGACTGCTTATATTTTGGGTCACAGGGAAAACTATAGCTCCTCTGTGATCTCAAGACTGCACTATGCCCTTCCACTAGGTTCAAGATCACATTGCGATAATTTTTATTAAACTGCCCCCATCAGAGCCGTTAACATTAGTACTGTCAAACCTGTCTATAGCGACCGCCCAAGAGAAACACAAAAAGAGGTCTTTGTAGACAGGTTCCTTTAGTACACGTTTCAATAAGAAACCATTTTCAAAGGAAACAAAAAACGTGGTCTTTGTAGACAGGTGGTCACTAAAGCAGGTTAGACTGTCTATCATTACTACTATTAAGGGGATTTCCCCATACTCACCCTGGAGTACTCTTCCAGTAAGAAGTACAGCATCCCAAGGGCGTGGCAGACCAGCGCCATGGTAACCGGATCTTGGGGATTGCTTTGCTCTCTGATGTCATGGATTGAATGTAAGACTTGATTGGCTTCCGCTTCTTGCGCTTCATCTATAGACAAGATTCAAACAGAGAGTAATAAAAACGTTAAAAGAAAATAATAAAAACATGAAAAGAGAACAGTAAAAGAGAATACTGGTAATGAAAACGTTCAAAGATAATGATAAAAACGTTCAAAAAGAATTAAAAAACGTTCAAGAAAATAATAAAAACATTAAGGGGAGTAAATACTATGTACATGGTTGGTATTCTGTTTCATGACTAACTGTACGGCAGACAATTTGCACTGGTATAAACAAATTATATAAAAATGTACCTCCATTCATTAAATAACCATGCATAAGTGAATGTGAATGCGAACAGTATGGTACCTGCAGTAACACTATCGTAAGGTTACAGTTTAATTTTTAACCGTTAATAACTTTAATAAAAATTCCTTCAATGTAATAAATGATACAGTGTGCATGAATGGTAAAATAGTTTCAGAATACCACTAATGAGAAGATAGAAAATGATATCATATACAATGTCATAAATTCTTATCATTGTAATTACAATTAATGTACATGAAAACAGTCAAACCTGCTTTAGTGACCACCTGAGCTACAAGGACCACATTTTGAGTTTCCCTTGAAAATGGTTTCTCATTGAAACGACGTCGATCTGGCGCTGCTCAGTGGCTGCCGGGCTCACGATCAATTAGGCAAAAAGAATTTCTGTTTCGGTTTAACAAAATTTGGAGTGGACTATTAGGCTATTATTATTATTAAAGGAACCTGCCTACAAAGACCACCTGTCTACATAGCCGACCACTTTTTGTGTTACCCTTGGGCGGACGCTATAGACAGGTTTGACTGTATCTACGAAAGAGGGCCTTACCTAGTGATTCTGGTTTAGCTTTCTTCAGTTCCACCGCCACGGCTCCTACCCCTGCTGGCGTCTCGGCCCGATGGGTGCGCGCCCTCACCAGCCTCAGCAGATGGGTGTGCCAGATGTCCGTTACCCGCCCATAGAGGGAGTCTGCGACGTCCATGTGATTCTGACGGAAGAAGACGTTTGCCATGTGAAAGTAACCGCCCGAGGTTCCGATGTTGTCCGTGCCGTACTGCTCTGAAGCATTGAAGATCTGTAACGAAAGAAATTATGAATTGGTATATTTCATAAACTTTCATTTTCTTTGTTATTTTCTGGCGGAGGGGGGGGGTTAGACAGTTAAACTATGCTGAACCCTAAATTATTGTCATGAACACATTATGTGTCTGTAATGAACCATTGTTAATTGCTTTCACCATCATTAACTTCATCCCGTGATGCCTCTAGCTAATGAGCCTAAATCCCTTATTGAGTGCATGCACTACTAAATGGGTGCTAATGAAATAGAACTTTCTTTGTTCTATTCAAATGCAAGAGCCCCCATTTTCCAGCTAATCTGTCCCTTGGAACATAGTCCTTTGTGCTGAACATCCACATCCACTCCTCTCTATGGCTTTATATACTTGAATGGATACCTACAACTTGGCATACCAGGCTCTTTCTGATGTAGGACAAAGTCAAAGACAGAATGTGTAGTGGTGAATGTTTGGTCTACAGACTAAATTGTTTCTAACCATACTTAAATAAAGGTTGCTCTAATGAATGAAGAAAACTAGGAAGTATTCATCAATTTCCTTGTAGAATACTGTCTAATGTTGGAGCCCCCTGTTTGGTTGGGGCACTTGAGTCACTTGGTCAAATAATCATTTTGTCTACTATCGTTTGGTCTAACGACCATTTAGGCTAATAGCCATTTGGCCTTATCTCCAATGAGTCTTGACCCATATGGTCTATAGTTTATTTAGTCTCATTCCCAGTTTGCCTGATGCCCATTACATTTACTATCCAAAAGGTCTAATAATCATTTAATGATTATTATTATAGACCAAATGATAACAGTAGATGAAATGATTATAAGGCCATGTAGATAGTACATGTAGATGGGCTGGGTGTAGACCATATGGAAATAGACCAATCGGGTAGTAGACGAACCGGTTGTATATAGACCAAACGGCAATAAACCATCTCTATCACACATCAGGCATTCTCTCAGTAAATACAGTATTGATACTTACATCGTCAGCCAGGTTCCTGAGCGCTTCTTCGTAGTTGCCTTCCGCTGCATAGAGCAGTCCCCAGTTGCGGTAGAGTTTGGATTTCATGGCATGACTGGCATCGGGCGTCTTCACCACCGTCCATTGAGCTTGGGCAAGGTATTCCTCAGCTTGCTGGAGCTTGTGAAGCCCTGAAATTTGTAACATGAATGAAATTACTAGTGAATCTTTCAGAATGAAAAAAAAAGTTTATATATATACTGTATACAGGCCATAGAGAAATTGTTGTACCTATGTGCAAGTATAAACACAAGGCGCAAAGTTTATCATTACATAGATGAAATAGAATGAACATTTCAAATTTGAAGTGGGTATATTACTGAATTTCAGGGAAGAAAGGAATCAAACTAGCTGTTGTTTATCATACTTTGATACAATGATTGTAAGAGTAGAATAGATTAAAAATGGAGACATATTTGTCTCCCAGATAAAATACTGGAGGAGCAAATATAGGATCACTATTGAACTGGGGGCTGTTTCACAAAACTTGTAATCAGTGACAAATGACAGTTTTGTTATAAGCTACTGAAATCCTTGCTTCTGATTGGTTATCAGCACATTTGTCACTGTTTTGTCATTTTTTATTGGAAAAAGGCTTTGTGAAAAGGATCACTGTTGAATGAACAGGTCTTACCAATGCTTGCTTCAGCCAAAATGAGATACGAAGGAACCAATTCTATGCTATCCAACCCATGTACATCAATGCTGAACCTGAGAGATTGCATAGCCGCTGGGACCGCCTGTTCGTGCTTGCCTTCAAAGAGCAGCTTCTGGCCCGTTGTCCTAGTCAGCTCTATCATGTGTTCCTGGAGAAATTGAAAGAAAATTCAAGATTGACAGTAATATGGCAATTTCTGTAGGTCATATCATCTTACTGGTACATATGTTTAGAGTGGAAATCAGTGTAAAAAATGACCTCCCATCTGCTGACTTTTAAGAAAAAATTCACAAAATATAACCCTTTTGGCTGAAAAACAAGTACAAAATGGCTTTTAAATATAATCATATTTTGGGCATAATTTACCTAATGCAAATTGCAGCTTCCTTTTTGAAATACAGTATAATTATGATCCTTTGTTGTAAAATCTGTGTACATAAAAAGGTCGCAAGATTCCCTAAAATTATTGTTTTTTGCATGTAAACTTCCTAAAATAATTTCTTTAAGTCAACTGTCTAACTTGTCCGGACACACAACGTCTGGATAAACATTTTTCACGGGATTGCCCAATAGTGATCTGATAGGTGGAGTGGTGGGATCTTACCCTTCTCTGGAGCATCTCGTCTTCCTGCTTCCTGCGTTGCTCCTCCGAGGAGAGGAAAGATACCTGGGTGGTTCTGAGAGGGATAAGGAGCTGACAGATCTTCTCATGGATCCCTAGCCAGTCCGCTTGCTGGTGCTCCACTCCACTGTGAAGGTAATTGCAAAATATTTCAATATCAATAATTGTATTTGTATTTTAAAAATAATTTTCATTGAGAAAACAAGAAAATATAGATCCATACAAGTACAAAACAAAACAGAGCCTAAGTAAATTGCACCAAATTTTGCATTCGCAAACTTGTCATTTTTAAGGTCATAATACTCATATGACCTTAAAATGCAGTCTGGGCCTCTGGCTAGAGTTCCATAATAAAGAAACTAGTCACTAGACTAGAGTGTGAAAAAAGGCCGTTACTTTCTGAAACGGTATACCGTACTACTATCGGTCTAGATCTATTTACTTTAACATTGTGCAGAGGAGAACACAATTTAATGCAATAATATGGCCGAGGGTCGGAGGGTGATTACAGAATTAGCATAACAATGTCAATCATGATAATGCATCATCATTGGTATTGATAAGCTGATTATCTGTCAGAAAGCAGAAAGTCCATCCTGAGTAATGATATTTAGATCTAGATCTAACGCAATAAAAAATTAAACAAGACATAACGACTCAACAAGTAGAGTCTAGACTAGTCTAGGCCTAACGACTCGGACTAAATCTAATGCTTGTAATATTATAATTAAGAATAAAATTAAATATAGAGTCTAGTCTAAGTCTAGATCAAGACTCTAGATCTAAGAATAATAATACTAGTCTAAGATTAGATCTAGATTCTAGATAGATCAATAACTAAGATTAGAAAGAAGAAATAGACCCTAACTTGTTAGGTCTAGATCTATGAGAAACAGAACAGTGGAACATCAAACAAATCAGGTAAAAATGGACCAAAATATATGAAATACCAAAGTTTACTTACTTAGACTTTATGTTCATTCATATTCGTGTCAAATTAAATAATACATCATTACATGATGATAGTCTATGATCCTCTACGGAATTGCGGAAGAACATATAACTGGCCTTGGGGCTTACACGAAATACAACGTGTGGGACATAAGCGAGATGAAAATGCGGAAAGTACAGCAATGTTTACTTAACATTTACTTAGTACTCACCAGTAATACGTTACTCTGCATCTTGTACATTGTACAAAAGCTGGTTTCTGGCAAAGTTCACATAACAGCTTTACACCTTTTGGATTTGATAATGGATTTAGCGTCATTTTAATATATTTTTAACTCGAGATTCGTAATGTTTACAAATAATATTAGCAGACTTATTTCGGCGTTCCGTTGCTAGCCAAAAAAGTTGCCAACTTGCAGATCAAATGGCTGCGGCTTTCAGCAGCACAGCTAAGACGTATTTATATAATAAATTGTTAGTACAAATACAATAAGATCAAATGTAATAAATTAATGATTAAAAGATTACATAAAAATATGTTATTATAATTTATAGAAATTTTAGACATATTAATGTACAATGTATAGGTTGCGCATTGGAGATTGTCCTTAGTTGTAGACTGGCAACGATAAACCTTTCAGAAATGTGCTCTATGACGCATCCAAATATTCTTCATTGTATATATTATCATGGATGCGTCATAGAACCAAATTATTTTTTATTTTTTCTCTTACCTCTTCAGAGGGACTTAAATATTAAAAAAAACATAGACTATTTACAAAACAAGTAAAATGAAACATATATAAATTAAATACAAGATCAAAATAATTTCTTAATGATCATTATTCTTCATTATCGAAGTATCTTATATTTTCTTTGTATTTCAAATAACATTTCAATGATGAAATAAAACTATTTATTAACCTCTTTGGATTCCTCTTTGGATTCCGCTTTACGTAATCTTTGTATATTACCAGTTGTGCATAAATTATCAAGAAATTAAGTAAAGTAAATTTTCTGTTATTTACTTTAGAGATCTATATCCACTCAATAACATTTTCATATCAAGCTTTTGTGTCATCATATAATATATAGACCTTTCTTTTTCCTCTTTGTTTTTAATATGATCTTACAGTGATCTTGTTATGTAGTATTTTGTCTTTTGTACTCCCATGTCTACTTCTGTACATATTCATGTGCCCCTTTACAGAGATACAAGTATTTAT
This sequence comes from Strongylocentrotus droebachiensis, assembly GCA_035222895.1. Classification (NCBI taxonomy): domain Eukaryota; kingdom Metazoa; phylum Echinodermata; class Echinoidea; order Camarodonta; family Strongylocentrotidae; genus Strongylocentrotus; species Strongylocentrotus droebachiensis. The sequence goes on from JAVYIG010009914.1 coordinate 27,867, forward strand.
TGTTACTCCAACCTCTCTTTTTGTTTCTTTTCCCCTTTTACATTGCTGTTAGTTATTTCCCATAGTAATATCATTTTACATTACTTGTGTGCATATAATTTTTGTTTACAAATCAAATTGCCACTGTGTAACATGAGCAATAACCTCGATTGGAATTGGGTCAGTTTACGTGTGTTTCCTTATTGCCTATTCAGGAATGCGTTGTATTTGTATCACTTCAGTTGATTTCCCCACGCTCTGTCTGCGCAATTCGCCGACTGGGGGTCTGGAGTGGGCGGGGTCGGGGTGTGAGCTAGGCGATCTGTCTTACCCGCATGTTGCGTGTGGATTGTGTGTGTTGGGGGGGGGGGGGGGGGGGAGGGGGAGGGGGAGGGGGCGGTTGTGTGTTTGAGTGTTAGTATGAGAGTGTTGAGGGTGTGTGTGTGAGGGGGGGGGGTAGAGCGGATTGTCTCATTCCTCGACTTTGCTCCTCCAACCTGTTGGTGGTCTGGAGTTTCCATTGTACCTGTGGATGGCTTATTTTTTCTTCATTTTGGGCGCAACGAAATTTTCAGTTTCTGATGCAATGCTATCTCGAGGTTCTTGCTTTTGTACTTGTAATTGTTATAAATCTGATTATTTCTATTACGTGTACTCTGCCTTTTTTTTCCCTAGATCATCTCAATCGTTTGTAAATATCTTAATTTGTCATTAATTTCTTTTGTAACACAGCATTTGTATTTTTTAGGAAAGTTTGTATATGTTATGATTTGATTTCTTAATAAAAACATAAATTTAAAAAAAAAATAAAAAAAAAAACATTTCATATCAATTTCAATTTCTATTTTATCGATGAACTATAAAATTCTTGAGATAATTTTCCAAAGGGATAAGAGGACACTTTTTTTTTTTTTTTGGTCTCGAAATTTGAAAATTTGACATTTTGCTCCGTAGGGGGGGGGGGGTACTTAAAAATACACACACAATACACACATACAAAAACTCAGGGGGGGGGGGTCCCCCCCCCCCCCCCCCCCCCCCCCGGCGTACGCGCCTGTTATTATATAATAATGTTATTTAAATTATGCAAGGAAACCCGTTTACTTTCTAGACTTCACTGTCAGACACTATTGAGTGACTGACTTACTTTTTTTTTGTGGTGGTAATAGCATACATAAAATGAGCTGTAAAGAGTACATGAGCATTCGTTTACATCAATAACCCAATTCTTGTAATGGCCAAAAATTAAACTGATTGAATCTTTGCGCAGCACAAAACGTACGACCATTCGGTATAAGGGTCTGAAAAACCGACTATTAATTTAGTGATTGCAATCACTAAAGTCGATTCGATAACTTATGGTCGTTATATTCCAACTTAAAGACATTTTAAAGCCCTTTTCCTTTGAGGGAAGTTCTAAACTAGTATTGTCTTTCAAATGCAGTTGGAATTTAATCTTTTCATTTGTTGGCCTGCAAATGGGACATAGCACCTTTAATTGATTTTGCGGATGACAAAATATTAATTGGGTGGTTCGACATCTGTCTTGAGCTTTCAACGCTTTCAAACTCTTGCGATCTCAAAGACTTTCAAGAAATCAACTCAAAATTATGGTTCTTGCATCTATAGAAATCATGTTTGAATGCGATAAGGCCAAATAAAAAAAAAACATGTTTAGCGTCCTGTTTTTTCGAAAAATAGCAAGGAGGATGCCCTTTTTTCTTCTTTTTTTTCTTTCAAAATGGCCGCTCGGTACATTTTCCCTGAGAGTCGGGCTATTTTTTTTAAATGGCCGCCGACATTTTTTTTAATTTTTTTAAACCAGAAATAGATCCATTTTAGCAGTGTTTTTTTCTTAAAAAAAAAAAAAAAAAAAAAAATAGGAGGCGGCCCCCAAAAAGGAAGCGGGCGGGATGCTAAACATGTATATTTTTTTTAATGGCCTAATATGTAACTGTCATGACGTTCACATTCAAAAGATGCCGCCCCGGCGACGCCCCAACACAACGCAATTTGAATCTTTTTTTTATATCAACATTCTAAATGTAGGCCCATTAAGATATATATACATATACTGTAGTTGATGAATTTGATTATGATTGGGGCTTGGGCTACTGTTTACTCCTATAATGTTGCATGTTCACAACTAAATTTAGGCAAGTAGATTCCGACCATATAGTGTCAATCACAATGCAAGAGGAATGAATGGAAGATGACATTTGTAAAACTGTAATTAATTGCTTTTAGTGGGAAACGGTCTAGGTAAATTAGATGTGAGAAAACAATAATCTATCATAGGCTTATAATTATTATAGGGTAGTTTGGTGGAGGGGAGGTTTAATTTTCTTTCCACTTTCCTTGCCCCCCCCCCCTCTCTCTCTCTCTCTCTCTCTCTCTCTCTCTCTTTCCCTCTCTTTCTCTCTTTCTCTCATGCTCTCTCTTTCTCTCTCTTTTTTGTTAAATCGTCGCCGACCTTTTCACATTTACAAAATTTAAAATAACTAAGTGAGGTTTGTGTCTTTATCCTCTATATATAGTTGTGTGAATTTCCGCATTCGTTTCAGTAGATATGAAATTGGTTTCAAATCGGTTTAGTTCATCTCAGAGTGTAAGCCTTTTTTGTCTTGCAAGGGTCAGGAAATCGCAGTTTCAAACAGAAAATCCGTTTGATGAGACATTTTCAAATGGTACACAAAGTAAGAAAGAAGAGAGATAGACACACAGAAAGAAAAGAAATTGAGGAAGAAAGAAAGAAAGAAAGAAACAGTCAAATAAACAAACAAAAAAACATATACAAAAAAGAAGGAACGACATACATTTTGGTGTGCGGATTTAACTCTATAAGGTTTCAAACTGTTGAGGGCAGCAGACAGAAAATGCGATCCGATGGCCCTACCTACTTCTCGAGATTCGTATACTAGTAGTAGTACTCCAGTGCATGGAATGCATGTATTACGGACGTGCATTATTGGAACGAATTATATTAATTATTCATGAGCAAAGGAAAGATGACTAGCGAAGGGCATTAAATGAGATAGTACATGTATTTTCGTAGCACTGCACTGACTGCAGTGGTAACACACTCGTCTTTCTTTTTCTATTTTTGTCACCCCCCCCCTATATCTATATGATTTAATCATGTTCGTCTTCTCTCTCTTTTTTTTCTCAGAGAGGGGGAAATAAAAGATCGAGTAAGAGATTCTCCGGTTACACAGTTCCCATTATTTCTCTGTCTGTCACCCTTTGTCTCTTCTCCTTCTCCCCCCTCCCCCCTCTCTCTCTCTTTCTTTTATTTTATTTTTTCTCAGAAAGGGGGGGGGGGGGGGGTGAAAGAGAAGGAGACAAATTCTGTTTGTTATATTTTCTCTCCGAATGTATTCTTATGTTACTTTATAGTGGGCCTGATTTGCAGATGATCACGATGCATGATCACCATCATTTTGCCGAGGAGACGGAAAGAAAATGAAGGAAAATAAAAAAAAACATGGAATCTGTCAATAAATAGATTGAAAATATGATTAGACATGTAAAACAATACATAGCTAAATAGGATTTGTAAGGCGCCAAATTCACTTGAAATAAAATGATCAAGGCGCACCTAGTTTGCATGCAGATAACCTTGTCAGTCGCTGTGCGTAACAGTGTCTGCATTGTGAGACTAGGCTAAGAGCACTCTGCATAGGCTGCGAACACACCCTTATTCTTTGTAAGGTTTTATTTGGAAATCATCATGACTATTTTTTGCCAGACACGGACAGAGCTAGGCTCTGCTCCAGGCTTTGGGACGATGAGTGGGGCAGTATTCTTTCATTTGCTTGTTGGCGTGTTCTTAAAGGTAATAGAAAGTTTTGGGAAATTTTGAAAATTGGGTGGATAGTGATTCTTTACAATTGTGATATATTTCGATTCCCCTGTGGTTGTATTATAAGCACTAAAGAATTTAGCCCCTAAAACACTTCTGCTTTCGAGAAATATTGAATATAAAAATTTACTGATGCTCCCGGTAAATTTTGATAAATTTCAAAGAGCGCCTAAGAACATGTTGTTGTGATTCCAAATGGGAATAGCCAATCGGTCGATTTTAGTCAAGAAACATTGTTTTATAGCTAAATTAATATATTGACCTTGAGAGGGAGCTATACAACATAAATAGTTTATTATTTACAATTTCAAACATAACTTTCAACCGGGACAACGATCACTGAACATTGTAGGATCGCATATGCTTCCAATATGTTCATTTGAACCAAATTCATGACCCCATACCAAAACTTTGTATTACCTTTAACAACATGGTTAGCACATCATGGAAGGACATCCCCCTCCTGTTTCGGGGCTGGACTAGGGATCTGGGCATACATCTAGTTTCACGAACCGTCATAAGTACAGGTTCACCGACATCCCTTTGAAACGCGTGTTAAGTCCACAAAATAAAAATAGTCATCTGTTAAGTTCTGTGGTTAAAACTGATGGATGCGTTTCAATGGGTTGTCGAAGAACTACTTATGACGGCTTCGTGAAACGCTACCCAGTAAGCCAGCTTAGGCCATGTAAAAAAAATATACATGTTTAGCGTCCCCGCCCGCTTCCTTTTTGGGGGCCGCCTCCTATTTTTTTTTTTCTTTTGAAATTTTTGAATTGTCATTTTGAAAGAAAAAAACATAAAAAACACTGCTAAAATGGATCTATTTCTGATTTTAAAAAAAAAAAAAAAAAATGTCGGCGGCCATCTTGAAAAAAAGCCCGACTGTCAAGGAAAATGTACCGAGCGGCCATTTTGTGCGGCCATTTTGAAAGAAAGAACAAAAATAAAGGGCCTCCTCCTTCCTATTTTTCGAAAAAACAGGACGCTAAACATGTTTGTTTTTTATTTGGCCTTATATCACTGACTAGTAGTTTGCAGGCACAACGCCTTGTCAGTCGTCGTCCGTAATAGTGTCTGCAAAATGAGACTACAATGGACTGTAGATGTACAGCCAGAAAATGAGAGAGATATAGTCTAGGCCGTGTTTGAATACATATATCAGACTGCAATGAATTTTTTTGGGTCTTTTTACCAGGCTGTTGCAGTACAATATCACAAAATATAACATGATCTAAGTAAGTAAATTGAGAACAGTAAGTTAGCAGTTCTGTCTAACTGCAGATATGCAGAGTATTTGCAGATTGTAGGAATCTTTGATTATAATAATAATATTCATAATAATAAGGAAAGGTTTGTGAATGCAATGAAATAAAATTATTCAAAACGTTTGGCCACAAAGTAATGTAAGTTTTCTGTAGAAAATTGCATATTTAGGAACTGCGACGAAGTGTCAAATTAGAGTCGGTGCTTGCAGGCTAATGCCTAACTTCAACGTTGTACTAATCCTAACCGTTCCAAACCAAACCTTAACTATAAGCTAAAATCCAAATAGGCAGCTACACTAACATATTCAAATTTAATGCATTACTTTTTTGTTTAACAAAGGTTGTTCTTCAAAACATGAAAGTGTGTCGAATTTGACCGACTTAGCAACAAGTAATGTATGGGGTTATCAGGCGGTGGAGGTGGGGCATGCATAAAATAAACATGAAGTGGATTAGTCGTATTGCTTTATGTGGATAGAGGATTATGTGTCCCCCAAGTGAATGGCGAACAAAAGGAAAATAGAGAAGAGGATAAAAGAGAGGAAAGGCTGGAGACAAAGAGAAGTTCGTGCACCCTCTTCCGAGCATTCCCCGACATAGCAGCAATTAATGTTTGCAGACTGGATTTCAAGTACAGTGGTTTATTCACTAGAATAACTTATTACTATGTCCCAGGAAAGGATTAATGGGATCTTATCTGTAAAAACGATCTCATAAACATTCAAGAAATCAATACCCTTCCACTTTTGATAATATGTTGTATATTATTATTCACATATCAATTATATTTGAAAAAAAATACATGAAATGAAGTAATTAAAACAAAATATATGAAATTTTGACTACGTAATACATCATTGTAATGTTTGGATGGAATACGCTATTGAAGTTACCTTAGGTTAATTTTTCGCATTGCGATCGCGTTTGAATGAAAAATAAAAATCTACGAAGTTTTTATTTATTTCTGATATTTAGGGTGGCACTTATCAACAATTTGGTGGTCTTCCACGAGGCCCTGTTTGGTAAGAATAAAAAAAATAACAGCAGCAAAAACAAAATAGATAAATACACAAGCATATAAACAGGTAAAATACAAATTAATTGGTAATGAAATGATAACCACGTATTTCAAAGAAAGAAGAAAAAAACGATTGAAAGTGTTCATTTTATAATCCGATATAGCTTAAGACACGGGATACCAAAATTGTTATAGGCCTATACATAATACATTCGATTGCTCTTTAACTAATACACTTAGGTTGTGTACATTAAACTGGATTCGTTACATGTATGAATACATGATATAACGACCATGTAAACCAAATTTAATAATTTTGCAAATAGGAAAAATAGGTTAGCTGCGCTCGACCCCCCCCCCCAAAAGTTCACTTACACGGCCTCTACATATAACAGGGCTTTTAGAGCATGTTTAAAACAGTTCAAAGTAGGTGACATTTTGACAGAACTTTCAAGTTGGTTCCATAGTCTAAGTGGACTGATAAAATACACGGTGGCTCTTAAATGAAATTCCGAATACACGAGTGTAAAAGCAAATTACTAATGAGAAAGTAATAGTAGTAATAAGCTTTTATTCATGTATTCCTGGACTCTAAACCCACGTAATAGTTATGATCACCCATTTCTATATTGCCCATTATGGAAGTATTTCTACATACAACACATTTCATACCTTTTCTCCGGGGGTAGGGGTTGGGATCATCAAAGCTTAAAATCAATCTTAAAATCCAATATTGAGATCGAAAAGCGAGTTAAGTTGATGAAACACCGCCGGTCTTTAGCATGTTAAATGACAGTTCATATGAATAAATATTTGTAATGGAATAAAGCAGGGACGCGGAGCGTGTCTAAAAGTGCGGGGGCTGAGCAAGCTCGGCCCGGAGGCTCGGTTCAGGAAGAAAAAAACATTCAAGGTGGTTTGTTGGGGGATGCAAGACCGGGGAACGCAACATTAAAGGGAACATAAAGAGGGGAAGATCAACCTTTGCATTCTGCCGAGGCGCACTTTGACAAATTAGATTAGCCAGACCCCCCCCCCCCCCCATCTCTATGTGGCTCCCCATCTTCAGTGGCCCATGTTGCAGCCTACAGCGTAGTTCATGCAATCGATCACTTGTCGATATCGTCAATATGACGTCGATCTGTAATGTCAACAAACTTTACGTGAACTTAATGTCAACAAACTTTTTACGTACGCTATTTTTTTTATTACGTCACAATACCGTCTAGACAGGTACGCGCACTGACCTATAAATAGTACACTCTGCGCGATGCGCGCAGTGTGATGTAAATAGAGAGAGAGGTCGCGGTGTCTTCGACCTTGACCCATTTCTAAGCCCACGGAGTAGGGCTAGGCTAGGCTAGGTCTTGGAATCGATACCGTATACGTATGCAGAAATCCTCTCGTGCTTGTTGAAATCGAGTCTCAAAATTCAAATCAGATTTGTATTTTCCATTCTTTAATCAGTTTGTATTCCTCTTTGAACTGTCGTAAACAGTTAACAATAAACAAAACAACAACAGCATTTATTAATTGACTTATTCATTTGTTTATTCACTTATTCATTTATCCATTAATTTAGTTATTTAGTTAATGGTACATTAACTTATTTATAAATATTTATCTATAATAAATTAGTTTATTTATTCAGCATGACAATAATTATACATTTGGTGAGCCAACGTTTATAAGCAAGAGCTAGTTAAAGTTGACCCCGTTCAGTACACCATTTATATATTAATGAATAAATCAATACAAAATTGAGAGTAACCATTGAATATTCGATTTTTTCAAGGTTTTTTCAGCAGATGTTTCTGCATTTATTGAAAAATAAAAATGTTACAATTGAAAAACACACAAAAAATACATATAGGCCTAAATTATAATTGAAAACTTAAAAGTACGGAGGTAAATCAAAGAATCAAAATCAATGCAGAGGCCAACTATCATAAGCATGAATGCTTGAGTAAACAGGATACAATTATACAATTCAAACATAGACACACTGTGTACATTAAAACTGTTTACACAAGCTAATCGAAATATGTAATAATAGTTCTATTCATGTCGCAGAAAATTTACAATAAATGCATCAATAATTAACTGTTATCAAATTATATTCCTCTAGAGATCCTATTCAAATCACTTAAATCACTTGAGTGTGACAAATTAGCTTCTTTTACACAAACCCTGGTGTAATACATCGACACATTTCTTTAAACTAAGATTTATTCCATGTAGCTTCTTTTACTATTTAAATATGATAGTAGCTGATGACAATATGAAAACGTAGGAAGCTATATATTGTGTAAATTCCTATATCGTCATGTAGACGACGAATATTGAAAATCTCTCTCTCTCTCTCTCTCTCTGTCTCCATCTCCCTTCTCCCCCTCTCTCTATCCTTTTGACAGGAAAATAAACAGAACTTTGCCCCCTAAAAATGGAAACTATGTACAAATGGCTACCCTTGCTACTATTTGTCAATTTGGCCCAGGGTTTTTTATTCCCTTTTTAGAAAGAGAGAAAAACAACCCTTGATCCGACTTTTATCAAAGAAATTGATGACCTAAGCCAATGACACAATGACATACAATTCAATGCTTAGTCAACTTCCCTATTGGAGGATACTTACTAATACTATTTAACTTGTCTTTTTCAAAAAGACAGCATACTAAGCATATTTTCCTTCTAATTTATAGCTTGCATAATCAACTAATAACCAAGGACGTATGCTTGCTATAACTGTTACAGAATCATGGACATGATATTAATTTAATATAGAAAAAGGAAAGATGTCGAGGTCAATTCTGGCTTATTAGTTTGCATTTTGTGAGGATGACGCCAAGTGAATAAGAGCCCGGAAGGTAATATATGGTAAAATGATGTCATCTTGTTTGTCATACAAACTGGTACACCTTGATAAGCCTAGTCTACAGCTCAATACCTTTGTAGACGTTATTGGGGCGTTACCACAACCAGGGATTCCAAAGACTACTAGTATATAGCTATAGGGAAGTCTGCAAGCACAAACCCTAATGTTACACTTTATCCAAAAAAAAAAAATCATTGTGCCTTGAGAGAAGCCTAGCCCAGCTACCTACTGGTTGTGTCAGGAGCAGCTACAGTACATGGCATATGGTAGTCTTATAGTGCAGACTCACTTTTACGACCGACCAGGGTTTGTGCTTGCAGACTAGCTGTAGGGAGTAGTTCCAATCCCTCCCCTCTTCTCTTTCTCTCTCTCTCTCTCTCTCTCTCTCTCTCTTTCTTTCACCCTCTCTCTCTCTCTCTCTTTTTTTCTCTCTCTCTCTCTCCTTGTGATATTGCTCTCTCTCCCCTCGCTCCGCTATCTTCGTCATTTCTTCAAAGATAGATGTACCAGAGACATTTTGATGGTGACAAAATAATTGTAGGAAGAATAAGACCACAAGATTTTAAAGAGCTATTAGTGCGTTGATGTTTATAAACTCTATTCGATTTGAAACGCATTAAAACAAGATATATTAATTTCATCAAATGATGCATGGTGTATCACCGTCTGGAAAGTACCTTGGCAAACAGGTACAGGTCCAAGACTATTTGAACATATTTCAAATACTCAGCTTTGTTGTGCCCTGGTAACATTTTGGAACACATACAATACATACATTATCTTGTCACGGATTTGTTTTCTTCTTCTTTATTCTGCATTGTAGACTTAAGCTCAACTCAACTGCAATCCGTGGTCGGTATAAAGTAGAAGATACACCAGGTTGGAGTGACAATTGTAGCAACTTTTCTCTAAAAACAATATTTGTATCATCAAAGAGGCGACCGTCAATAATCAACACGTCAATAATTCTTATCAAATTATGTACGACGATGGCTTAACCACAGAGCTCGTCCGTTCCATTCACATTAAGTGGCAAACCGAGTATGAACTTGCAGACTATTGTTGTTACAACTCTGCGGTGGACTCCAGTCGTGAACGTGTACGTGGATGACTGAGCTTGGCCGTGAGCTTATCTAGAGAAAAGTTTAGTCTGATAACGCAGGATTTAAATCATTTCTTAATCGTCATGTTGTAATAATGTTTACACTTTCTGTTCATCTTCGGAATAAACCTAGAGATTTAGATGATGAAAACATAATATCAATAAAGCTCCGATGGATGTGTAACACTGAATACAGATTAGTATTCCCATTTCCCAGGAGGAATCAACAGTTTAGGGCGCGTGTTTATTGTTTTTGTTTAATTGTTGTTGTATAATTTCTCTTCTATTTTCGAGAAAGTCTTGGCAAATGTATGAATTTGTCTTCAAGTTCATGGGATAAAACCAAAGTTTCTCTTTGATAAAACTAGCTAATCCTGGAGAAAGAGAGGAGATACACCTGTAAGCAGAATGTTTTGACTGTGGGGCGCATGTGCCATCAAAATGTGCCCAAAATCTAATGGCGAAAAATAAAGAGAGAGATAGATAGATAAAGAGAGAGAGAGAGAGAGAGAGGGAGAGAGAGAGAAGGGTGAGGGGGCAGGGATAGACACTGAGAGAAAGATATATATATATATATAGAGAGAGAGAGAGAGAGAGTGAGAGAGGGGGTAGGGAGAGAGGAAGAGATAGAGAGATAGAGAGAGAGAGCGCGCGAGAGAGAGAGAGAGAGAGAGAGAGGGGGGAGGGAGAGGGAGAAGGAGAGGGGAAGAGGAGGAGGAGGAGGAGGAGGAGGAGGAGAGCTCGAGAGACGGCTAGATCCCGATTCTCTCGCGTGTTATGTACTTTAATAGTATAGGTCGCTCCTCCTCCCCCCATCCCTCTTTTATGGATATGCCATCGCTACGCCACTACCGCACTAATTTGACTGGCTGCAGGTTCGTCGTCAGGGCATTAGGAGTGTTGCGACTTTCACAGTTGTCATTGTAAAAATGTTTTACAGCCGACATTTTCTTTTGCCTCCTTATCTAGAAAATGGCTGGAGAAAATGGGCCTTATCCTTTGTTGGTGACAAATCGACATTATTATATAATATATATAGCGTCCAGGTCCAGCTCATCTCAATCATATTGTGATTTATACTTCTATCGAGAAGTTCACATTTTCTTACAGAACTTTGCACATATAAGGCACAGATGGGGGCTTCATTAATTTTTTTAAATATAAATGGGATCACCAATCACCATCGATATTCAAAACAAAACAAAACATCACAAATATCAAAGAGAGCGTAAAGCGAACGAGCTCGGGAGCGTACTATGGGATTCGTGCAGGGATTCGTATAATATTTCCAATCTCTGCTTCTTCTATTTTCTTCATTCACCATGTCCTTCTTCTTTCTCTCTCTCTCTCTCTCTCTCTCTCTCTCTCTCTCTCTCTCTCTCTCTTTCTATTTCTTGTAAGGGTGGGCGTGTACCCTCTGTTTCTACGCAGGTGATAAAAAAACAAAAACATCGATTATATTGTTATAATATGTTCACTTTTTATTAAAGGCAAAGAACTAAAAAATCAAGAATGATTTCTAAATAATGACTTACAATACACGAGTCCAAGAAATAAGAATTGCCTATAATATATATATCCTGTGGTAAATATGTGGTAAATAAATATATTTACATGGGGGTATTCATACATCAGCAGAGAAAGGGTGATGAGAATGCAACTTGATATCCTAATAGTTATATATAAAATAGGTAAACACTTATAATAAAAACAACAATAACCAATGGATACAAAAAACTTTTCTTGAGTATTTCTAATTTAAGAAACCAACTAGAGACAGGAGTAGATACTAGGATAGGACGTTGGCCGTTTGAAACGAATTGCTGTTTGTGAGTTATCACTGCAATTCATTGCTTTGCCCTCCTTTTATGAAGAGGTACGAAAGATGTCTACATTTCATTTATTTCTTGTAAATCTTCATTGATTTCAACTCTTTGAGTACATATAATTATGTTTCATCTCTTTCTATTCACGGAGATCATCCCATAACATTACCGTACGCCAATGTACCGCAGTACTTTTCACATCGGTTCACGCATGCGCACACTGTGTTACATTCGAGGGTACAGATCCAGACGGGTTTCCCGCGATAGCAGGCAGGGCATAGATGTACCACTCCCTATGTTTCGGCCTTATCACTGAATTTTGGAATACATTTTCGTGGAGAAATCTTCGATTATTCGCATGAATTTGGCCGGTATATTACTAGGGAAGCTACGGTGTATATAAAAACTATATACAGGTAAGTGCCATCTTTTAAATTTTCATAAAATTGTACGGAACCATAATTTTAAGGGTTATTTTGAACGGTAGACATTGTCAATTGATACATACATTATCCTGTGGGAAGTGTATATTGAGTATGTGAAGGTGTACTGTCACTATGCAGTGCGATGTACACTGGCCCCATAGCCCGCCAGCTAACCGTAGACAAGGGAGGACATACATGTCAATGTAGCAGGCCTGTGGAAGTTCCGTGTTTTGGGAGGCATCGGTTTATCATCAGTGCTATTTGGATTATACACATCTGCAGCTATTCGGTATGAGACATAGTTTGATGCTTGTATCAAATAAATTCATGTGCAGGGGTATCTCAGCTAAAATTTGTCTGTATTTAGGCAGTATTGTGGGATGTAATGACTCTGAATGTGATCTGTGTGCATGAGTGGTGTGTGTGCAATTGTGTATGACTGGACCAGAGGCGGTAGTAACCTTGCAAACTGTATCATGTTTACGTGCATTGTGGTTATATTTGCAAATTTATTTCATTTTGTGTTGCATCAAATGTGAGATCCTTTTCTTTAGCTTGACAAGACCTCTCATTTATTTTTATTAGCTTACACAAAATTGTGTATCCACCGGTGAACTATTTCAAAATGGCTGCCAAGTGTCATGAACAGTTTTCATGTAAATGTGTATAATACAGATTCTGTATTGAATATGTCTGACAAATTCATTTGAGCTCTATTTACTAAAGTCCATATTCAATTTATTAAATGTATCGAAGTGTATCATGAAACTTGATGCTTGTTAAGAGGTTAGTAGATATTGTACAGACAGTCAGTGCATGAATGTTTGCAGTCCTGTGACCTGTCACATAAACAGTAGTGACAACAAAATGTCTTAAAATTTAGAATTTTGAAAAGAGATCCTGTTTGATATTTATTGTGCTTGTGAACCTTTTTCTTTGCAATCACACTAAAAACAAAATAGTATGCATATCGCCCTAGAATATTGTAATCTGCTTCTTGTGTAAGCAAATCCGAATAATTTGATTTTGTTACCCATTTGATTTTACTACTTAATTTCAAAATTATGCTACTACAGGATTTTACATTTATACATGATATTTCATTATCATTATGATATGCATTCCCGCTCTCATACATTTGCATACTTTAAAAACCCTGTTCTAATATTTTGATAAATGTAAATCTTTTTTCTTATTTGTAAGTAGATGAATAAATTGCATATTGATGAGCTTCTCTTGTTTACTTTTGTTGTTTGTTTTTTATTTGGATGTGTGAGTGTGAGTGAGAACATTGTGACACTTGTTTAAGGTTTCTAAGACGGAAGACATTTTAAAAGGGGCAGTCATCGAGATACATGTAACACTTTAGTTAGGGTGCAGAATCTCAATACAATACAGTACAAGATTTTGTAAAATCCAAACTAAAACATACACCCTCCCTTTCTGAATAGAAATGCTGAGTAAATTCAGCAGCCAAAGTCAGACTTATTTCTGAAAACTAAATTTGAAACAAAGGAAGACATAACATTTTGGATTGCAAATGAGACAAAGAGCTCTGTACAAAAAATAAAAGAATTGGATTTTTTTTTACTCTGACAAATATGGAACATGTCAGGGTGGTTCACTTTGTTCAACAGAGACCTACCAATGAAAAGAAACAAGCAAAAATGATAAAACAGATTTCCAAGACCTGTCAAATCTGTCAACTGCACATATCCAAGTTATAAAAAGCATACGAAAAACACTAATTAGGCCTACTACTCGCACTCTGCAAAATGCTAATTGCATTCATGTAGGCTACAGTATGTAGGGGAGGGGGTGCATCTTTGTTTAGGAATTAGGATGTCATCATGCAATGGTGACAAACCCTCAAATTAACAATGCTCTTTGTACCTCATTAAAACATGTAGGAGACCAGTTCTTAACAAAGCTTAAAGGGGGGACAAGCATCCAAATATTTTGCTCTGAAGTGTTTTGACAATAAGCTTCAAATACCTAGTACTACTGTCAAGATAAGTTTGAAGTTGTAACTAAAGGAAAAGAAAATGTATTCACCCATACCCACATGAAAAATCTTGCCATTATTTTCCATGCCAAACTAAAAAAGTATAGTGACCCCATGGCCTTTGATTTGACCTGGAAATTCACTTCATAGGGATTTGAGATGAAATTGAGGATTTGTTTAAATGTATACCTCAAAGATGTACGGTAAAAGATTTGAAATATATTTGTGTAAATTTGGCAAAACAGTTTTTAAGTTTTGGTTTGATCAACTCCAGAATTTACATGACAATGCCCATTGTGCATGACATCTACACTGTACCATTCCACAACTTCTCATTGAGCAAGGTCTTTTGTATGACACTAGATCAAAAGGGCATTTTTGGAATGGCAGGTGTGATGCATACAGAGCTGCCGACTAGTACGATTTTATCGTATTTCGTACAATTATATTTCCTCTTAACAATATGATTTTTAAATACACAAAAAACAGAAAAATATTTTCCAAAATTTTGAAATTTGCTTGTGTATTTTTGTGTGTGTGCCATTTTCAATGGCCAAAATTCCCCATTTTTTTCCTGTAATGTATCCTACAAGCATCTCACATAGGCAATTTGTGGATGTTCATTGAACACACCAGTCATGACGAAATCAAGCATATATTCAACCAATGGTCCATAAAAATACATTGGTTCTTTAAACGAGAATTCATGACAAACTCTTGCATATTCAACAAAATGCTTGAAAAATGAACTCGTGCTTAAATCTTCAATGTCAACGAACACAGTCTAAAAGAAAAAGTACTTGTCGATCAAAAAACAGGATTTTTATTTTAAAAATTAGACTTTTTTGAGGAAAATGGGGTTGGCAGCTCTGTACTAAATGAATGTGGCTATGTTAAGAATACAAATACATGTTCATGTTGCCCAGTTAACTATAAATGACAAATGAAATTTACTTTTCGAACAAAAATTTGAACAAAACTTTCTTTTGACAACTAAATTTGAGATTCTCAATACCAGTGATATTGACCTTCAAAAATTAAAGCTTCCTTGTTTGATTTTTCTGGAATGTTTACTCATCGGTTGCTTCCCGTTCCCTGCTTCCACCGCAGTCAACTTTTGATATCATATGGGGGAAATCCTGTTCCAATGGTTGTGTTTTTGCATGCATGTACATGTAGATAGATGCAATGAAGTCCATTTTATAACAGCTTTACCTAATGCCTGAGTTGGTACGGTCGGACACATTGAATCCCGACCGTCGCTATCAGGTCCTGGTTTTGATTTTAGGGAAACCGACGCTCCAATTAAAATAATGAAAAGGAACTGCAGTCTTGCACACCACAAAAATTCATCCATCTTAAAACTATTTTTACCAATTTGTAATTCATATTCTAGCTCATCCTGAATCAATCCGAACTGCCGATATAAATATGGGTTGCAAAGCAGTTCCAAATTATGTTTGCTGTTCGCGGCATGGGGTTGTTGTTGCCAGCGCAGCAAGCAAGCTACATGCACACTTGCCAACCATTCTGTTTGTAACGGAACTGTTACGTTTTTTATGTTTTTGCAGCCATGAAAAACGGAACGTTCCCATTTGGGGGAATTATGCATGTAGTATAAATACCAGGTTGCTTTCCATAGTTTCGATGCGATGAGTGCTGGAAGTATTTTATTGTGCAAGATGCGTGCAGCATGCTTGAAATAGTGATATTTGAGGAGCTTCTAGGTACAAGTACATGTATATTTTGTATTGGAATGGGCCTGCTGCAAGGTATGTTCACTTGTACTGTTTATGTTGATCACAAGGCTAGAATCCACACTACTGCCCTCTGCAGTAAAAAGCAGTATAACAATGGATTCAAGCATTGTGCTTAGTGCAGCAGTCCTCTTTCGATAAAAATGTACAGTCAAACTCCTCAAATTTCTTCGACGACTGTCTAAGTTTTTTGTACAAGTTATGTATCTCGATTACAGTAGTTTTTTAGTAGTTGGTGACACCTCTAGAAATCAATTCCAGCACGCACGATCGCGAACATAATTAGTGGTGAGACTTTGTTGCCGTTACGGAGATCTTTAAAAAAAAAATTATTGGCGAGACATCAGAGCAGATACGGAGTCCCGAAAATATTAATTAATGGCGAAATTTGTTTGCCGATACAGAGATCTGAAAACAATAACTATTGATGAGACATTGAGCCGATACGGGGACCGGAAAATAATAATTAGTGGCGAAATTTCTTTACCGATACAGAGATCTGAAAACAATAATTATTTGCGAGACATCATAGCCGATACAGGGACCTGAAAATAATATATGGTGGCGAGAAATCATTGCCGCCACAAAACTTTTAAATTAATAATTAGAGGCGAGACATCGTAGCCGATACAGAAATTTATCCAAATATAATAATTAGTGGCAGGACTTATGCCAATACGGAAATCTGAAAATAATATTAGTAGCGAGACATTGTAGCCGATTCGGAGATACAAAAATAATAATTATTGGCGAGACGTCATAGCCGATGCAGAGATCCGAGAAAATTTAGTAGTGAGAGACATCATTACTGATACAGAGATCCGAAAATAATAATTAGATTCATAACAGGATTTATGTGACAATAACAAACTGCAATAAACTGTTAAACGAAACGTGAAAATAAATTCGCAATAATAAACCGATTGACAAACTAAAATAAGACTCGTCACTCGTGCAACACTAACAAACAATGGAAACAAGGAAATGAATCGGCGTCAATGCGCTTTTCGGTGCCGATGAGACGGATTAAAATACTGTATAATCAAAATAAAACAAAATACATGTATTAAGGACAAAAAGAACATGCATTTAACAAACTGCACTAAAATAATGGTTAAATGGAGCGAGAAATGCTAATCAGTTTTGATGAATGCGGTCATTTAATCATCGGTTAATGTTTTGACTCAGGCTTACTTAAAGGGGATGTAGCATGTCAAATACTGGTTAACGCCAATTACGACTTCTTTAGGACAACAACACGTAAATGAATGGACTTGATTAACGGTCAGGGTGCGCTAGTGTTCGCGAAACAAACCAAACTTCTCCTCACGCTTCCGTTTTGCGTACCGTAAATCTGCGTGTATAAGACGCACCATATTTTTAGGACCAAGACCAAAAAGCAACCCCCCCCCCCCCAAAAAAAAAATTGTTTATGTTTTGCTTTTTTGCCGACACCGAAGGCAGCAAGCCAGCAAGCTAGATCAGATAGTGTGTTATTTCAGCGTTCTGTATGGTACGTTCGGAAATCCAAGCCATGCAGGGAAGGACTTTAATTTATTAGGAGGCGCAGTTGAAGTGCTTGTGAACTTGTCACAAATAAAAGTAACAATGTTGTTTTTAAAACTAAAGATTACAGAGTCCAAACAGAAATTTGGATATGCTAGTTTTGAGTGGTGATTCAATATTCTCGCGTGAGTGAGCTGCATGATATGGGTGAGTGATCTGATGGGCCTTGAGTCAAGTCACGGGAAAGACACGTAGTCTCGTCATCCTACACCCCCTTAATTTCAACAAACTAGGGCTGCGACAAGTAATCGAATATTCGGCCGGAAAAAAAAAAGAAAAAAAAATCCTGGTCACCTGGCACTGTCCAGGCCGACGGTTACCCGTGCCAGGGAGAGCGCCGGCCGCCGGCATGGTACCGTTGGTAAAAATGTTTCCCAACTCAATCACTGTTACACTCACCACTCAGAAACTGGGACCAAATGTCCGGATTTCTGTTTGGACTCGGAGGAAAATGGATTATTCTGCCATCTTTGGTTTTTAAAACAGCATTGTTTACTGTTATTATTATTATTAAATCGGCGCCTTCAACTGCAACTCAAACTAAAATTGCATGAGTTTTCGGAAACGGACCTGGGATACTGCTGCAGTAGTATGATGGTGGCGAAACATTACAAAATTCACGGCGTCCGAATATTCGACTATTCGCTTGTAAGCCTGGAAGTGTACTCGGGTACCTCATTACATAGTTGTGCACAGCCTTACAACAAACATGGTCAACAACAGCTCCAAATGACAAAATAATCCCAGCTTCACGTATGCATGTTTTTTAAAGAAATTGATAGCTCAAAACTTGAAGAAAAAAAAAGAAAAAAAATCTTTTCTTCTGATCATTTTTCGATCATTTATCAATGATCTGCAATCATCAGTATTTATAATCCGATTTCACCTGCTCGTCCAGCAAGCAGCCCTACAATGAGCAACACTGTTTTTTCAACTCCAAAGGGTTTTATTTAAATTCCAACATCATAATGAGCATTTACGAGGTAAACAATATAATAAATAAGATCAAGACTACATGTACTACAGTGCATTTACAATCGAATGTGTGTTCAAAAAATGGTTGAAATACAGAGATGCAGTCCGATTGAAATGCTCTCTGAACCCTCCTGGTACCCTGTCAAAGTCTGAAACCGCCACGAATACCGGCTGATTTTGGCTCAGTTTACAGCACTACAGTACATTGTGTAGAGTCTGTAGACATAATCTGTTGACCTGTACCATGATGTCTGTAACTTTTATGCTGAAGTACTGTAATAAGCTACACTGTTCATGGTGAAATTGTGCTGGTTTGTGTAAACTTTGCACATAAAAGGCGATTGTGTTATGACCTTTGTCCATATTTCTTTTTGTGGGTAATTTTTAGGTTGAAAATTACCATCGGCATCACGCCCAGATTACCCCTTGTCTTCTTTGGACAGATTATAGTGTAGATTACTGTATACAGTGTAAATTCTCATGATTTTTTTATCGTTTAAAAAAACTATTGTGTGGATGATGTTTTGGTAGAAAATACAACACAGGAATGTGTGTACATTGTGCTGTACTTCCGTAATGGCTGCCCAGCGGCCCATGCGATTTTGACACTGGTACAGTATGTGTGTATGTTTTGGAGTGTATTGAAGGTACATGTACATTTTTTGTTTAAATACATGTACACATACTGTAGGCCAAATGTAATTTATATGCACACATGCATGTAGACTGGCTAGAGGTGTCAGTCTGTGATTACTTTTTTAAACCGTCACTGTATTTCCTTAGCTTCAAATTCTTTTGTCCATTACTGTGTTTTATTGTAAAAATTGTATGGAAGAGGAATGAGTACTGTAATTTATTTTCCCCTTCAAGCCAAGGCCTTCATCCACTAAAGTTGACTTCTGATGTAATACATTTAACTGACCAAATACATGTAAATATTGATAATGGCCTCTAAAAATAATACTTGAATATTAAAGAATGTTTTCTTGACATATTTTATGTTGTAAAAAATGTATGTAAAGTGGTGATGAGGTTTGTTGTTGTGCGGAAAGCCAGAGAATTGTTGATGAATAGACAAACACCTGTACATCTATTGCATGTGTATTCTATCTAGTCCAGAGTCTGGCCCATTTAATTCTAACAATCTCTACTACCTCCACGTTCTCTCTGTACTTGCTGCAAGTCTAGGGTGGCATAATGCCTTGATCCTAAATCTGTACTTGTACATGTACGCCCGCTTTTCAGACTAGGCGTATGGACTCATGAATCACATCATCTATATTACGGCTTGTGGGCGGGTAGGGGAAAGAGATCATGAAATTAAAGGAAGTTTGTTAAATTAAAACCAGCCAGATTATCAACTTCCCACACATACACACTAGTATTATGCTATACACTGTGAAAAACACTTTATACTGTTCATTGAAGCTCTTTTAGGATTTGATGTATAAATTTAATTGTGATTTTTACTCTCGATGATATTCGTATTTTATTGTTCATTTATTAGAAATCTTTGAGAAGTTTGAGAGCTTACACTGTAATGTATCAGAGCTAAATCACTCACTGCTCCTAAGTATCTTTTTTCGCTGTAATCCCTTCTCCTTGAATAATGTACATTGTACACGTTTTTGTTCAAATTTACATGTACAGTAGTACATGCACTGTATGCAAAATTTGACTTATCAGAACAAATTGCATAATAGTCCACTACATGTACTTTTGCCACATGTGCATTTACATCCTGTTAATTTTGTTTTTTCCTTTTATGATCTAATAATAATTCCCTTTTCTCTTTTTCTCTTTTGTTTTTATTTCATACAGGTCCAGGTTGGTTTTATCCCAAGGCCATCCTGTTGATCATTTCTTTTTTTATTAGGTGAGTTAGTGAGTGTATTTAAGAACAAGGAAGTAGTTTGTAATTGTGCTGTTTCAGTACATGTGTACAGTACATGTTCAGTACATGTACAGTTAGTTCATGTACACTCTGCATACATGTCATGGAAGAGTTTGAAACTCAGCAGGTAGACCAGGGGGGTGTTTCACAAAGACTAAGATCAAATTCACGTTGGACTTAACTATGGCAGGCCATTCATGCCACTGGTTGAGAGACCAATACCAGGAATGATGAGAGTAACCAGTGGCATGAACGGCCTGCCATAGTTAGTCCAACTTAAAGTCAATCTTAGTCTTTGTGAAACACTCCCCAGGTCACATATTCATGGCTCTTGTTAAATTTTATGTGTACTATAATACTTGCTCTTTGCAACTTTTAAGCTTGTCAGAGGGTCACCCAGTGTAGCAATGAGTGATTGGTGGAAAGGCATCTACATGTACATGTGTACATGTACTTGCCTTTTGACCAGGTTACAACTGAGTTCTGTAAAGGGAATTTCAATAGGATAACACTAGGAAAATGTAAATTCTTTCTTATGGAGGTCCAAGTGGTCATATGCAGAGAGCTTTTAAACCTGCTGGATTTTGTAAACCTTCCATTTTGATAAAAGACCAATCATAGCAGTGTCTTTCTAGGGGCATGGCTGTCCATTGATATGTACTGTACATGTAGCCTAACTAAACATTCTCCAACTAACAGGCTAAACATAACCAGGAGTTTTAATAGTACTGTTCATGTGATCACTTTGGATTATTAATCAGGAAGAATCAACATTTCACAATTTTCATCTTCATGTAATCATGACGCAATTTCTTTTTGTTAAGGCTCGGTCACACATAGACGACGCACGGCCCCCGCATTGAAAATCAGAAAAGGTCGGAAGTAGATCGATAGGTCAGTAGACTTGAATTATGTTTTCATAACTTAATAAGAGAATTAATAAATCAGTTTTTTTTTAAATTGATTTGTTCATATTTCATTCAAGTTATCGATCCTGGTACAATTAACAGTAAATATTCTTCTGGTGATTCTTGGTCAATATTCACTTCAAAATGCTGATTATATTCATAGGATTTCATTTTTTGGGGCCGGCTAATGGGCCACCCTGCCTATAAATAATGTTCCAACCTCAATGTTTCATCATATCGAATTGCGTAATGCAGGCGAGACCGCCGAGAGCGTTTCCCTTGGTTAGGTAAACTTCTTGTGAATTTATAAGAATATTGATGAATTTGGTATCAGTTTGTAAAAAAAAAGTGTTCTACAAGAAAATTACAATTATTTTGTTTGGTCTGTTTTTTTTTTCTCTCTACAAAATGTCAAGGTTGGGGGTGCTGCTATGCGGCGCTGCAGCCTTATCGCCGGCAACGAACAATAACGCACGACAACGCACGGGCAAAAATTGCAAATTTTCAATGCGCAGGCCGTGCGTCCCCCATGCGTCTCCTATTTGTGACCGAGTCTTATGCCTCGTTGACACTTGCACGCATTTTGGTCCGGCACTGCCCCGCTAAATAGCGTGCCATAGGTGCCAATTAGTGGCATGCAGGCGCACGCAGGGTCACGTCAAATTTACGAATAGTTCACGCAATGCGTAACCACCAGGACACGCATTCGTAGACTATGCGCATGGCATGCCAAAACTGCGCGAGAAGTATGCGCAGCCAATGCGCAAATTGTGAGCAAAGTAGTCGTCAACTAGTTGTGAACATGTGTGCCACTAGGCCAACGGACACGCATCAGCGCGCACTAGCATGACTAGGTAGCGCATAGGGTGCGCTTAGTTCACGAAGTGTTCACTTACGTTGCCAAACAAAATTGTTGTGTCAAAATTTTGAACATTTTAAAAATTCTGTCACGGTGACGCATTTCACGCACGGCCTGCATTCGCACGCAAGAGTATGTGTCTACCGTATTTGCCGGCGTAAAGGCCGCAGTATTTTTGGAAGAGAAAATATCAAAAATTCGGGGTGAGGCCTTTACGACGAAAGAGTAAAAGAAAAAAAATCAAGTCAAAACCAGCACGAATTTGCACATATGGGACTATGAACGGTACAATAACTATACCACTATGGTACAGGACATTTCAACACATCTTACCAACAATTTTATCTTGCATTGTTGACATGAATACGAAAATAAATTGCTAAACCAACATTTGCCGATAGATCTTGATCTAAGTTCGTGCCAATGCATTGCAAAAGTAAAGGAAGGGACCATTTAACAGAGCTGCCGCGAAGCATCCATCCGATGTGGCCATTTTGTTTTCCATTTCATGCAGTTTCGCATTACACCGTACATTGTGGTAGGGGTAATATATATCGGACACCAAATCTGCCCGCGATCACTTTTTGAGCTAAACTTCCGGTAAATTATAAGAATATTGATGAATTTGGTATCAGTTTGTAAAAAAAAAATAGTGTTTTACAAGAAAATTACGATTATTTCGTTTTGTCCATTGTTTTTTTTTCCTTTTTTTTTTTTTTTTTTTTTTCCCTCTTTGCAATGTCAAAGTTGGGTGCGGCCTTATCGCCGGCAAATACGGTATGCGCAAACCAAAATGCAGGCAAGTGTGTACGGGGCATAAGAGTGTGCATTGGCTTCAACTCTCATTCAGACTACAATAATAGACCAGTTCACGGTTAGCACATGTATCAAATGACCCAAATATCCACAGTAATGGAGGTGCTACATGTACATAAATAGCCTTTGTTTGCCCTTTTCAAAGAATACTTTGTACTTTGATACTGTCTATCATGGAGTGCGCTGTTTGTGCATAAATGAATAATGATTACATAACTTTCATGCAGGGCTGCTTTCATGAGCACGTTTCCAGCATTTTGTCTCCGTGTATTTCACAATTTTGGTCTGCAATGACCTTTATCTGCCCATGCTCAGACTGCAACTAAGAACTGGCTTATTAATGATTGATGAAGGCTGTGGTTTTATCTTGAGGCACTTGAGGAAACCAGTATTTATTTATAATTCATCCATGATGTGTTATATTAGAACTGAAAGTGAGGATATGAATACATTAATTAATTATTGCGTGCAATGAAAAAATTTTGAATTAGGGTTAATACATGTAGATGAATAGACCTTTAACAAATACATTCAAATTTATGAGCACTTCTTAAGTTCTTGCCCAACCCGGCACCCCACCCCCCACCCCACTCAGTGTTATTTAGGGTACGTGTATGCATGTTCCTTCTTTTTGAAAGCACCCCTCCCCCGTTCTCCGGTGTGAAAGTCAATGGCGGGCCGGACGTTGTCGCATGAAAAAGTACCCCTATACCAGAGATTTTGGGAACACGCATGCAGTACCTTGGACCCCGGAGTTGGGGGGGGGGGGGGGGCCTGGTTTAATGATAAAGGATTGTGCTAATTTGTCATCAGTTATTTGTATTTCAATAGTCTGAATGCAATTTGCATACCTTAATTATTGCTGTGTTGGACAGGTCCCTACCAAGCTTTTGAGTTGTCCCCTCTCACCATTGTTGTATAGAATCTGGGTATACTTTTGCACCGGTCTATTGGAAGCATTGCAACAAGACAGTTAGAAGATACACTTTGTTCATTTTGGAATAATCGCTGCTAAAGCAGCAGAGGTGATTTTAAATACCCTACCCCCTCAGCCCTGAAGAGAATATTTCCACCTGTTTATCATAGAATGTACTGCTTGTACATAAATGAATAGTAATAACATAACTTTATTAACACGTATCCATTAGTCATCTCTATGACTTTTTACAGCTTGGTACAAATGACCTTTACCTGCTCATGCACAGATAATGCCTCAGAAGTGGCTCATAGAATATGATTACCGTATTTGCCGGCGTAAAGGCCGCAGTATTTTTGGAAGAGAAAATATCAAAAAGTCAGGGTGCGGCCTTTACGCCGAAAGAGTAAAAATCGCAAGTCAAAACAGCACGTCCATTATTTGTAGGCAACTTCATACAACAAAATATATTAACAAAATTGACTTGAAAACACATCGGACAAGATCTTTTCTGAACCACGTCAGCAGCAAATTTGAAGAAGTTATCTTTTTAATCGTTGTACAACCAAAGAAATAAGAAGAAAACTGACCAGAAACTCGTACTTGTAAAGTTGTAAAAATGTCCTTAAGAACACCGATGATTGCGCGCTGTGCATCTCCGAAGGTGCGTTGGATTTGTTAGCAACTCCAGCCCCGTAGCTCCCCACCACAGAGTGTGTGAGTAAGGTATGATTTTGGTACCTTACTCACACACTCTGTGGTGGGGAGCTACGGGGCTGGAGTTGCTAACAAATCCAACGCACCTTCGCACTCCAGCAAAGCATAGAGAGTCAATGCTAATGCGTATTGACCTCTAGCACTGCATACATGCTGTGAGGCGGGTATTATTATACCCATACACAAATATACACACCACACAATATCACATAGACTCTACACAATCATGTCGATGCAGCTGTAAGCAAAGTTTGACACTAGACTTACAATTTGAATTTTTAAATTATTCTTTTTAACATCAGTAAGTTAAAAAAAATGTATTTTACTGCTATTTAGGTGTCATCAATTGTCACTAAAGTACCGATTTTGAGTGAAATCAGTTGAGTTTTGTACAGTGGTGTTTGAATGTTGAGAATCAAAAGCACAGCTTTTACTACACAGCCAGGATAGTGATGCTCCTATGTGTGCACCTTCGGAGATGCACAGAGCGCAATCATCTGTGTTGTTAACTTTTCAGTAAGATAATTCTGAATTATAATTGAGACTATCTAATTAATTAAAGCGACAAACTAACCTCGGTAGATCTCTAATAACAATACAAAAGCTTGTTTATTTTCTCCATTTGACGGTACGATAGGGGTAAGACCGGATAACATTATAAAAAAAAAAAAATCCTTCCACCATGCTTCCACCCTGCGATAGGTTGGCCATTCAGGTTTCTGTATGCATGCGAAGCGCCCTCTAGTGTCCCATGAATGTGCTAATCTGCCTAAAAATCGATGAAGATTTGCTAAATTACGATCATTTTTTAGGTAAACTTCCTGTAAATTTATAAAATGATTGATAATTTTGGTATTAGTTTGTAGGAGAAATAGAGTTCTACGGGAAAATTACAATTATTTTCTTTGGTCCGTTTTTTTTTTTCCCCGTTTTTTTTTTTTTTTTTTTTCTCTACGAAATAAAGTTGGGGGTGCGGCCTATGCGGGGGTGCGGCCTTTACGCCGGCAAGTACGGTATACAGAAATAGCACATCATCATTACTCAGCATTTGGGAGCTTTTATACATGTATAACTTCCTGTACATGTAAATGGAGGTGAAGAAAATAGAATGACTCATGTTTGACTACCTGTGGACATGTCCGATAGGTCTGTTGTTACATGGGTTTGAAAATTTCCACCGGATACATAAAAACATAGTTGAAACGTGGGAACAAATCACAAAACGTCTAATTATTAGAAAAATATAAATGTCTGTTATTGCTCCTAAGATGTAAGGTACATTTTTGCTTGAAATAAAGTAAACACCGTCACACCAAAGCCTATGCAATGAAGCCAATGATATGAGCGCTACCCTCTAGTGAGTGGCAAACAACCAAAATATGAAAGGAATCATATAAAAAGATTGGAAGCAAGGGAAGATCTATTTTTGCTTTAAATTTAAATGACCTCCATTTTGTATTCATTATTGATAAAAATCAGTAGGGGTTTATAATTTGCATGGCATTGGAAGCTGATTGAATTTTAAATGTACATGTAGGTACCTGTACATGCTCTATCATTAGTTTGAAATGAATTATTAAATCAGAAATTTGTGTGGGTCATTGCACAGGTACACTCTACATGTATCATGATTGTATGCCAGTATTCCAGTTTAGAAAAGTGGCCATAGGGCCGTCTGCTAACTGTATTGGCAAAATCATTATATTCGTCTGAAAAAAATGATGGCTATGTGGATACTGAAATGGACTTTCAAAATGGGGCTACATGTACAAAGTACTTTAGAATGTCCAAATAGTAACCGACCAAATTTATGTTCACACTTGGGCAGTCAAGATTTTTTTTTTTGTATTTTGGGGCACTTAAAGTGCTCACTTTTATCTTATTACACCATTATCTTATACATGTACTGATGTGCACTTTCTCCAGTTACATTTTGGTCCGCAAGAACTAGTTATCATAATATAATCGTTGTACTTACAGTATATCCCAATTCCCAAAGTTATACAATAGAGAGTAATTGTATTGTTTCCTTGATTGAAGAATATTTCCAGCTTTCCTAGAATTTTTAGTTTACATCACCAGCAGAAAAATGCTTATCAATTGAATACATTTCCACATCTACATGTAGTTGAGTTGATTTGTTGTTGTTGCATGCCAAATGTGCAAAATGTGTGAAAATCAATGCGCCATGAACTTTTCACCTTTAGTGCTATTGTAGAAAAGCCTGTACAATTCTGATTACCGTGCACAGCAAAAAAAAAGATATGCTCAAGTCAGTATTAGACCCCTGTTACACATGCGTCGGCTTTTAAAGCGGGCCCCAGAGGCGGCCTCACACCTGCAATTTGGAGCCGCCTCGAGATCATCAAACCCCTGTTACACATGATCTCGGGCCCGCAATTTTGCGTCTACACATAGGCCGGCCTCACGTCGCCTTTTTACGAGCTGATGTTAGGGCGGACTCCAGAAAGACAGAAAGAGAAAGTGATAGAATGATAAAAACAAAGAATAACATAAGAGAAGGTAATAGAAGGAAGAAACAAAGAATAACATAAGGAAAGACAGAAAGAGAAAGTGATAGAATGATAAAAACAAAGAATAACATAAGGAAAGACAGAAAGAGAAAGTGATAGAATGATAAAAACAAAGAATAACATAAGGAAAGACAGAAAGAGGGAGTGATAGAATGATAGAAACAAAGAATAACATAAGGAAAGACAGAAAGAGAGAGTGATAGAATGATAAAAACAAAGAATAACATAAGTGAAGGTGGCAAGCGCGCCCGATGTATTATGTTGATAATGATGACAGGTTACGTCACTTCCGCTTATAAGCCGGCCCGAGTCCACTTTGGTGTTACACATACCGATTGCGGGACTGAGGCCGGCCTCAAACCACATCCAGAGGTGGACTGAGTCCACCTGGCCTCAGTCCGGCTTTTCGAAAAAAGTTGGTGTTACACATACGTCGAGCCGACTCCGGGGCCGGCCTCAGTCCACTTTCAGACGTATGTGTAACAGGGGTCTAAGAAAGAAAAAAAAATCATCGTAATTTTGAATAACATCCATGATCTAAGCAGAGAATGATATCATTAGATCATCCAATTTACATGTAAAAACTAACCCCTTTAAACTGGCTAAACAAGTTCATAGGATAATTCAGGCTTATTTTTAAAGGCTCTGAAATCTTTTTGCCCTATCGACCTAATGTTTTCACGCTTTGCCTTGCATTCCACAGGCATGTTGTCAACTGTTTCTCTGTTACTATTGTGTAAAAGCTGTTGATATTGATTATTGACATATTGAGAAAGACAACTACACAAGCAATCTTAATCTGCCATTATATTCCAGGTCCACTCAAAACAATATGAAGTTCAATGACCTCTTGACCGTTACCTGAACCTTGAATAGGAGATCATAGAATCTGGAAATGCAATATGCATATTTACCATAAATTTGTTGCTACATCTTCTTTTTAAGGTGGATTAAAAACAAAAATTTGCTTTCACACTTTCTCTTTAAAGTTAGGAAGAAGTTGATTTTTCACTTTTATATTTAATGAAGTCTAAAAAATAGTATCAGCAATTTTCTTAGAATTGTGTAATAACTAATGCACATGACATCTTCCTCTAGATGTTATCCAGGCAACGTCACCTGAATAATTAACAATGCTAGACAGCAAAAGGATTTTTTGGAATGATGGGTGCACTATGCGATGAGTATTGCTACATGTATGATAAAAAATAGTAAAAATATGCTGGGCGATTTGGGTTCAAAGGCTTAAAGGACCTACAATAATTTGCTATCCGTAATATATTTTGAGTAGTCCCCCAAGTGAGAAGGCACTTATAAAAGAGAAAAAGAGATATTAAGGATATTTTTGTACATGAAAAACGGGAGAGTTGTCCCATGGCTACATGTACTCTATGTCACAATCCACTGACCAAATTGCTAATATGAGATGTGCATGGATTTAGTGATCTCATATTTCAAACTATTCCTGATTCTCTTATTGTTCTGCTACCATACCAAAAAAAGTTATTACAAGGGTAGGATTGCCCTTTTAATTGGGAATGTTTAACCACTCCAGAGGTGGGTCTTTGGTTTTAGTTGTGTTTATGGCTAGTTGCCTAGCAACTTCTGACAAAATTATAAGGCTTTACACAATAAATACATGTGGTTACATAGCCAAGGTAATATAAAAGTTAAAATATCTGTCCATGTATTGACCAAAATCATGAGAAGAACTTGCTATGACATTAAAACCTGTTGGCCTGTAGGACTAAAACTTCAGGGTTTTTAAATTTATTTTTCATTTAAACTCATTAAAAAAATTACCCCATATCACTTTTCAGCCAATTTGATTGGCATGTGTTTTAAGACATGGAATGACTTTAATTTTAAATTTTGAAAGTAACACGCAACATCATACAACTACCTGACTAGAACGTTACTTCTATGAATGCAGTTTACTAAACTGCACATGCTCAGTTGCTTGCTATTCATGCATTAAACTGAGTACGGGCGATCCATGCTGAAGAGCTTGCATCAGAGCACACACAGATCCATGCCCTGATACATACATGTCGTGCTACTGAGCATTTGCAGTGTGTGTTTGAACTGGCTTCTTCTACTTGCATTGTATTTATCATATGCCTACACATATGATTTAGGTGTGGTGCCGATTTATGGACATTCTTGCTTGAATTTATTGTATTAGACTTCTGCCAAAGTTCTCAATCATATCAAAAGGTAATTCATTGTGTACATGTAGTTAGCCCTTTATCACAGATTTGTGTGTGCCATTTTGAATATGTGCATGTGTACAAGAAAATTCAATACCAATATGTGCATTTCCTTACCTACATGTACATCCACCAGTATGTGTACAGTATATATGTTTTCAATATTTAATGTAAAAAGTCTATTGCAAATGTGCAATAAAGCAATTTACGATCATCGATATCGTCTGCAAGATTAAATTTGGCTTTTCTATTGTAAAGGGAAGATATTTTTGTCTGCACTTTTCCTTTTCTCTCAAAGATCTTTTTTAGACTAACAGAGCTCTCTGAAGCTTTTCAGGTTTATGTTGCTTTCAGATTCTGTATACTTTTGTTCTGTTTTGCAAGATTGATGGTGTAGAAATTTTTGCACAAAAGGTCATTTTATTTTGTCAGGAGAAGATTACATTTCTCCAACGACAATCTGTCCAACCTACTGAAGAGACCAATAGCCTGTTCAAACTGAAGAAAATTTATGCAAAACAGGTATAAAGGAAAGGTTCACACAGGCTAGAAAACAATTTACCGATAGTATAAAGATACCTATAAAGAACAGAATTTAGAAGAGGCCAATTGACACGACAGCTTGCCAATCATCAGCTATCCTCACGATAAGCCCCGCCCAGTTATTTGATTTTCATATGATATGACCAGAGGGGTAACCTTATTCTTTATCCGATTTCGGTCAAAACGATGCTCAAACATGTGTTACGTTGTAAGGTATACAACATTTCTTTATACAACTTTCAGACTAGGAAAAACTTAACTTGTATACCCACACAATTCTCGTTTTAGCTATACAGTGAATTCTGGTAGTCTGAATGTAGGGTAAAGGTCATTGATTGCACTCTGCCCATTGCACTCTAAAATTATAAATTCACTACTTATCATTGTGCAAATACTGATAATAAGCAGGGCTGTCGGTTTTTAGGCAATTGCCTGATATCAGGCCCCAACACCCCTCATTCATTTTTTGTCCAGACTTAATATCAAATACTGCATTTTGCTTGTCTATTTCAGGCTTACTGCGTCATGCAAAACAAATTTTAGAGTTATTTTTATGCAGCCAAGCTTGTAAAGTAGCCCCCGAAAAATAAATATTATTTTTTTCCCTGTACTGCGTTACACTTACAGGTACTGCGTTACACTTACTGTGATCTCTGGATAAAGATATTACACAAAGCATCAGAATTCTGGTTACCTGTAATTGTGAAGCACTTTTATCAATTACAGGATCTCTTGGAACGAGACTTGTTGTTCTTCATGAACACAACTTGTGTACTGCTTGCACACATGCACTATGATACCAAGCTTCTCTTTGTTCTGAAATAAACCAACTCATTCTTCATGTGTAAATTGTACATGTGTGAAGATTGCCATGCATTTCTCAATGTGACCTACAAATCGCAAGGGTTGTTTTCTTGTTCATCAGGGCATTCTGAAATTCGGCAAATATTTTTGTTGCTCTTTTTGATGATGGTATGTTTGATTTTGTGTGGAGGTTGTCAATGGAAGTGTGTTTAAAGATATTCAAATGTACATTAAAGAAAAATAATGTAGCATTATCTTTTATCTTCATTTCATTGCAGGTTCATATTTTATTTAGGTAACAATGGCGACTGAATTAGAACATCTACGGCATGAAGGGGAGACCTTAAAAAACCAAATCAGGGTGAGTATTGCTATGTTACATGTAATCCAAGACCTTTGGTGTCCATAGTGCTTTAATGTTACTGTACTGTTGCATGTAAGTGGACTTGTGTGTTCTGGGGGGGGGGGGGGGGGGTTTCATCAACATTTGTCCTCAGACAACTGTCAGCACTGACTAAATTTGACCAATCAGAGACCTGGAAAATGGTCGGTGACAAAAAAACTTGTCGCTGAAAATGATATTAGTTGGTGAAAACCACAGACGAATTGTTTCATGCAACGTCCCCCCCCCCCCCCACCCACCCCCCCCCCCCCTCCTGGGTTCTAAATTCAGTCTCAAATCTTTTTTAATTATATAATTTTTTCTTCCAACTAAGAGTAGGCTTGAATGTAAATTATAGGATTAAGATAGGGGCAAAACCTTAGTACCAAATGTTTACCACTCTGAGACTGATGGATGTGCAACGTAAAAAAGAAGGGATTTTTATTCTACAAAACAATATGAAACTCTTTGCTTGGAAGAGTATGCTTGATTGTAGACAAAATTCACAAGGGAACTTTTCAATCTGCCGTCTTTTTGTGATATATTTCTTGTCAATTTGATGTGAATTTTGTCCAAATCAACATTGTGTAACAGCCTAGATATTCATTGTTTTGGGAAAATTGGGAAGAGTGGGAAGAATGATCTTCTACTAATGACAAACTGTAGGCTACATAAGAAGATGACTTGTCTGAGAAATTGGAAGTGATTGGAAAGGGTCCAAAAGGCAAAAAGGGAAAACGATCTGAAAAATACATTTTTAGAAGTGACAGGGATGTAGAATGGTCTTTATGGAGTGGGCGTGGCAATGCTTGTGGTAATAAAGCAAGATAACCCACTTGAGCAATGAAAATGAATGCGTTACGAGCTCGGTATATTACTAGTGTGTAGTGTGATGCCAAGGTCCAAGACGGCCGTTAAATGCAGAGATTGCCGTGCTGCCAGAAATAGCTCGGAAACATAAACTCGCCTTCAGTCAGGCACAGACGGTAGCTATTTCAGGCATCATCATCATCATCATCGTGCAGCCGGCTTGAAAAACCTGGATGCTGATTATGAATGTATGTACCCATGCACTGGGAGGCCTCAGCCGAAGGGGTGGCCAGCTAGCCAGCCAGCCATCCAAGCAGACGCACATCAATTACTCTATCACTCCATTCATCCTGCATGTGCTGTTGCTTAGTATTTGTCATCATAGTGCTTTGTCTTCTTTTTCTTCCTCACGTTTATGTGACGTCATTCATATACGTTCTCTCGCGAGTGGTATGTTTCAGTGGCAGAAAAATATGTGAATAAGAATAGATGTTGCTGCCTGGTTGCATTGCTTGAATTCAATGAATCAAATAGCAATGACTTCAACCACAAACTACGTGCAAAAAACGGCAGCAAAAGAAGAAATGAACAGCCACATTAAGCATGCATGGCAAGATATCAATGGAGTTTATTTTTGGAGCCCGAAGATACTTTTGCCTGACTGAACTGCAATAGAAAATATCGAGAAAATATATATTAAATCATCTTTTTTTGTTGAAAATAATCCTAGTTTGACTAGAGCTACATGTATACTGTCTGAGGATTGAGAAACGAAGAACAAGAAAATAGAGTAAAACACATACCATATACAGCAATACATGTGATGATATGATTATGCAAATCAAAGTTACACTAGAAGAAAACACAACTGAAACACATTAAGACTCTCATAATGGGTATATAAAACTGCATTTCCCTCTTAGGCTTTGGGCGCATTCAAATCCTGGTTTGGTCAGATCTAAATACAGCAATACATACAGTGAAATGATTATGCAAATCAAAATCACAACAGAAGAAATCAACCCAAAACACAAATAATTGAGACTTGATCATAATGGGTATACATGTATAAAACTGTATTTCCCTCTTCGGCTTTTGGCACATTCATATTATGCATATGTATGATCGTTTTATGTTAAGATTTATAATGTACATGTTTATACATGCAGGTTTTATATTATACCTGCATATATCTACATGGTACATGTACCAGAAGCTTCTGACAGACCCCAAAGTACCCTGAATTTTCCATTTTCTCTTGCGCATTTCCTGAAATACAAGCTGACAAGGACATGTCCTACAAGTCCTGATGTTCAAAAGGAATCGTGAATTCAAAGTGCATATTTCCTTGTTCATTGTATTACATTGCATATATTTTTGCATGTACATGTACACTGTAGTATGTACTTGTTCATTGTATAACGTGTGTTGTTGCACAGACTTTGTTCCTCTTTCTGTTTCATGCATTGTCTGGCTCATTTTGATCCTGTAAACCTAAAAGTGGACTGTTTCTGCTTGTGTGTTCCGTGTACATGTATGTTCCCTTTCCCCAACAAAATCTCCTTTGGAGGTGTCAACAGAAAAAGGGGGAAAAAAGAAGATAGGATTGAGAGAGATTCCCTCTCTCTGTCGACGAACTTGTCAGAGCAGGGCCCTGTCTTATAAAGATTGCGATTGATAAAAATCGAGTGCAAATCTTCCGATCAATCGCAAGTTTGCAGTCTCCTATCTCTGACATGTACATGTATGTGTACCGGGCATGGTGGCTCAGTGGTTAGAGCGCCCGCCTCATGAACGGGAGGTCGTGGGTTTGAACCCCGGCCGAGTCATACCAAAGACTTATAACAATGGGACCTTCTGCCTTCTAGCTAGGCGCTCAGTATATTAGATTAGAGAAGGGTAGTAATAACATTATGTTATGCAGGGCCCGCTGGAAGAACAGTTTCATAACTGAAGTGGCTACCCTGGTTAAATAAACATTATTATTATTATTATGTACATGTACCTAGTTGCGATTGGTATTGTATCAATCATAAATAAGTTGCAATTAATGTCAACTCTTTATAAGGCGTGGCCCTGATAGAAATCATGAGTCCATATTAAGGCTGTAATGCATAGAATCATTGCATACAGACTGTAGTTTGACTTATTTCTTTGAATAATTTATTTACATTACAGTAGGGTTATGACGACGACATGCAAGTTCCAATGCAAATGCCTGCCATAATTATACTATATGAAATAATAATATCCTTAAAGGTAATACAAAGTTTTGGTATGGGGTCATGAATTTGGTTCCAATGAACATAGTTGAACCATGCAATTTTACAATACTCAATGATCGTTGTCGCGGTTGAAATCGAGTCTTAAGTGATGAAATTGTAAATAATAAACTCTTTATGTTGCATAGCTCCCTCTCAAGACTGATATTACTTTAGCTTTAAAACACTGATGTTTCTTGACTACAATTGACCGATTTGCTATTCCCCCGTTTGGAAATTATATATCGGAACTACATATTCTGAGATTTTCATGGTCGCACCTACCATGGAATAACCTTAGGCACTATTTGAAATTTACCGGGAGCACCGGTAAATTTTCAAATTTTCAATTTCTCAAAAGCAGAAATTTTTTAGGGGCTAAATTTTCTAGTTATACAAACAAATTAAAGAATTACTATCCATCCAATTTTCAAAATTTCCCCAAACTTTGCATAACCTTTAAACTAGTTTTCCTATGTTTAAATCAGTAGATCAAAACAAGTATTGATTGACATTCAAAGGGTCTCCAAGAACATGGACTTATGATAATAATAATAATAATCTTTTAGTCCACTCCAAATTTTATTAAACCGAAAATGGAAATTCTTTTTGCCCAATTGATCGTGAGCCCGGCAGCCACTGAGCAGCGCCAGATCGACGTTGCTCTATCCCCTTATTGTTGAACGCCAAACAAGGTAGCAGCAACTCCCGTCTTTTAACGTCTTTTGGTATAACACGGCCGGGGTTCGAACCCACGACCTCTCGGTTGTGAGGTGGATGCTCTACTGACTGAACCAACTACCAGATAATTTTACTGATATCAATGAATCAAGACACTTAAACAAGGAATTATTGGATCAACTCAATAGATTCTATATTACCTTGAAAAGCAAAATGATGCTACACAATTTAATGACATTTACACACTGATAAAAGGAGATTGAGCAGACTGCATGTTGCTTTGAAGCAAAGCAAAAAAAATGATATAGGGTTAACAACTTGATGGAAGTCAAGATTTACTATTTAAAAAATGGAGCTACTTTTTTCTATTAGCCATATATTAGAGACCATGTTCATCCTGTGTGAAAATGTCCAAAGAAAAAAATACCACATAAATTTGATTCAGAAATGCACTTGCTGAGCATCTACATGTATACAGTAAAAAAAATAGAATGATTGCTTATTTTTTGAAGACCCTCCAAATATATGGAGCTAACACAGTATGCTATGACATGGGAGGTGGCCAAAATACAAATTATGCAAGTCATTATTATCAAGGCCTTGAATGGGATATTGTTGTGCTTTCATTAGATGCCAATTATACCGCAATTTGCTTTTTCTCTGATTTTAATGGGAGATAACATAAAAATGCCTTGAAATAATCTCATGAAGGGCATACATTCACGTCGTTCATACTGTACATGATGTCAATGTAGGCAAAAGCCAGCCCATAGCTAGCTGCCTGTACAGTAGCCAAGGCTTTTTCACGTGTGTGTATTACGCCCATGTGAACATCTACATGTACATTACACTGGCGAGCAAAGTGCAGGGTATAGCAGTGGTGTGGTGGTAGTGTGCGCTGAGCAATGCACAGCGGCCGCCGCATAAGCTACAGCAGGGCTGCTGCTGTGTGAGCTTAACAGGGAGGTGTTCTCTGCATACATAATTAGCTGCATTATACCGTGCACAGTGCGGTTAGTCATCTCGGCATGCGTAGAGTATCCTCTTTTGCCTTTGTTGCCTAGTAACACCATTCTCACATGCGTTGAGCCATGGTGATGCTGGCTGATGGGAAGGAAATATATTGCTTTTCATAGGCATGAAGATGTTATATATGCAGTCCTCTTATATTATACCACCATTGCAAGTTGCGTCAATTCCATTTGATTATAAAAACAAAAAAAGGGCATACAGTTATCAGTCAAATAAATGCTCTTACAAAACATCCATTATTAGATTCGCATTCCTAAATGTGGATGTAATACAATTATTCTGCTGCTTCTATTTCATTTCATAACGCTTCACATTTCCGATACAATGCCTGATTACAATGTGGATTTGCGTTGTTTGGTTGCCATCATTTCAGTACCACATAGAAACGGGCTTGGATGATGTGCGTCACCATGGTAGCTAAGTAGTATTCCTCCCATCATCATCCAACCTTCCCTTTGTAGACAAAGGCAATATCAGTTAGACTTGATGTAACGGCGTACAGCAACAGCCTTGCAAGATGAATGCCAATGGTTGGCCGACTTGCTTGCTGAAAGGAGAAAGCTATTAATTAGTATTTCTTACTTTCAATACAATTTGTCACTGTCACAACATATTTTGTATTGCTGCCTTGGTTATAACAAGTCTTCTATATTCTATAAGAATGACTCCAATATAGCGACTAGCATGTGATGAAATAAACACTCGAGATGAAGAGGGAAGTACAATACATATAGTTCCGATATACACTGCTGAAAATCGACATGGAACAAGACTCGTACATAAATTTAGATCACTCTCACATGTTATTTTATGATAGTGAGGCTGTAGTTACGGCCAGCTGTTTTGCCTGTAATTATCATGCACACGTTTCCAACCCTCATGTGCTTCAGAACAAACAAATAAACAAATATACACTATGGGATGTCCTCCCTTTTTTTTGAAAATATCAATTTGTTTATCGCTATTTATAAGCTCAATGGGTGGTATTCTCATAAGTTAAGCCGGGACTAAGTCCAGACTAAACAAGAATTTTAGTTCACACTTCTATGGAACGCTAGGTTTCATCTTCCTCCTTCAATATTTATGACAAAGATAATCTACCAAAGACTTTTTTAAACTTCAGTTCATACTCATATTATCTTTTTCTTCCCATTTCATTGCAAAATTAATTTTTTTGGACACTTTTCATTGAAGGATTAAAATAATATGTACAAGGTAAATAAGTTGGCAACTGGCACTATGTAATGAAAAATGTAGACTATACCTACCAACAGACATGTACAAAATGTAATGGTTGGGGTGTTACCGTGTTTGAAATACAACTCTTATTTTGAATCCCTCCCCCCCCCCCCCCCCCAGCTATGTACTATGTACTATTTTGTTGTTGTTGTTGTACCCACATTTTCTCTAATATTTCCCTTTCCAATCAAGTGTTTCCAAATGACTTTTATGTGTATTTTCTGCTTTTGAAATAATTTGTAAACAATACTCATGAATATTTTTCTTCCTTTCTTTCTTTTCCAAATTGTTTTCTCTCTCTGTCTGTACAGGATGCCAGGAAGGCTGTACAAGATACCACATTGATGCAAGTCACACAGAATATGGATCCAGTTGGAAGAATTCAAATGAGAACTCGTCGCACACTTCGGGGTCATTTGGCAAAAATATACGCCATGCATTGGGGTACAGATTCAAGGTATGATATATACAAGGCGCCCCATGATATCTAACCAAACTTATTTCAGTTTTAGTCAACAAGAATTGCCATGCATGGCATTCTTTCAAAGCTGCAAAAGCTACTTTTAATTTTACTAACCATTCAAACTCAGATAAATATGCTAAATTGCATATCTACATGTAGACAATGCAGCTTATATGCAAAGAGAGGTGGAGGTATTTGGCCATATTTACTGCAAGCTCAAGTCTTTTGCCCAGATATTCTTTGAAATGAGAAAATGTGGATCACCTCATAAAGTTTGGAGAAATTAGTTTTTCAGGGTGAGAAAAGAGAAAGGGAGATGAACAAAATTCATTTTCCAATGGATTTCCATAATTCTGCCACGAACAAGTTATTAAGTTGATAGATTTTGGGAGAGTTTCTATCAAGGAAGGATACAGTATTTTACTCTATATCTAAAAATAGGAAACAACCTTAAAGCATGCTTTTCTATGAAACCACTGGATTTTTATCCCCCCCAAAATTAGTTCCGTTATAAAGGAGAATGGTATGAAGAAAATATAAATTTTGCCTGTGCAATAGAAGCTACTCCTTATCATAATTTAAAAGGAGGAAATCTTTACATCCATACAAAAAAAAAAATGCAAAAGTATTAACTAAAATGTGCTAAAATTCATTGCTCCCATTCTGTTTTCAGGTTGTCAATGTGAATGACAGGCAAATATTTATGGAAACCTGAAGGTCAGCTTTATTGCTTTGAAACAAAATCTGTGAAACTGGTGTATATTCGCTGTTGAACATTAATAGCAAGAAGGAAGTTCTAGTCAAATCAAATTCCAAATTGCACTTACTAAAGATTGAATTCTTTGCATGCAAACATATTTTATTTTAAATGTCAATTTTTCGAACTACGTTGGTGTATATGTGTACACATGGCTCTTGCTAAACCAGTTTAATACTTTACCATTTCAATAAGAATTCATCTATTCATGGTTTGACAAAATGCTTTCAATTTCAAATTGAGCCAAATATTTATTATCATTATTATTATTCTTTTTTTTCTCTCTCTCTCATGCAATGTAGAAGCATTTTCGGCATGAAAATTATACTCGATATGCTAATTGCACTTCTAGATATTTTTTTTTTAATTGGGGGGGGGGGGGGAGGGGGGCAGCTATAGTATGGAATGTACATCATGCAGACATACTGTACATGTCAGTTAGATGTATGGATGCTATAAAGAGTCATTCTGGGTTTCATGTCCTTATACATTCATATCCTCGACTTTGAATAATTTAAACACATTGTAAGCAGGTACAGTGCATATTTGCTAAAGGTAGCCTTTACTTTCTGTGTCATGTACCCGATTGGTACAGGAAATATCAATGTAAATATGCCTGCTAGCTTCAGTCGATTTTATCATCCATATCATCATGTGTCCCTATTCATTGGCATTGTGTGAATCATACGTTTCAGATTCTTACTGTAAGAAATAAATTTAGATACCAAGAAAAAGAGATGGAAGGAAAAAGAATAATAATTACCAGTATAACATTTGTTATGACATGGCGACCACTTGAAAATAAAGAGATCTACAGTGTTCATGTAATTGTTTTCCAATTCCCCTTTTTTTAAAATTGATTTACATGTATATGATAATAATTGGACATTGCCCACATACAGCAGATTCCCTGGACTTCACAGATGGTGTCATTATTATGTATACCTCTCTTTTTTTAACATCAACCTTTAGTGGAAAGTTGAAACTTTGCTATTGTCATTTGGAAGAAAAACATTACCTTTTACAGCATTTTTATAATCAAGTAAACTTGTACATGTACATTAAGTAGGTGTGAGATACATCTAAATTCTAAATTTTCACCCTGATTTCTGCCCCCACCCCCCTGTTTCTAATGTTTCTTCACTAAATCACAAATTGTCCTTCATGTACATCATTTCAAATATGTTTTTGCATAATCAAAAATAAAAGAACAGGTACAAATGTGTAGTAGATGCAGCAACATTTTAAAGATACTTCCAAAAGACATGTATATAAACACATACATGTACCCCCAATAAGGCTTTCACACAACCCAAGCCTACAGTAAGTTATTCATGATTGTTGTCTTTCTCTTCCCACCCTTTGTATGTATCTGGAACTATTGGATTATTATCTTCTAAATATTCATAGTGCAAGGTAAGGAGGGCAAGGCGTGATACAAAACGCAACTTTACATACTTCTTTAATAGTGTGGCTTTCGTTTCCTTTGTTTTCGTTCTTACTGTAGCTTTGAGTGGCCTCTTAACATGTATTCTAGTAATCTGATTGTTGAACTGTCCAGGGACCCGTTTCACAAAGCCTTTTTTCAATGACAAATGACAAAAACCAGTGCCAAATCTGCTGATAACCAATCAGAAGCAAGGATTTCAGTAGCTTATAACAAAAACTGTCATTTGTCACTGATGACAAGTTCTGTGAAACGTCCCCCAGTTTACTATGCCCAAGTGTGGCTTACATGTATTATTGCCTATTTTTCTACCTAGTTGCTATGTAGGTGCTATTAATTAAAACTTGATAATGGAATCTAATTATGGGGAAAGCGATACTGTTGTGTGTAGCACCTAACTTTTAGAAACCTTTATCCTATCTTTCTTGCTTGGCCGTGGTTATACTTTCTTTTCTAGTAGTCAAAATCTGTGTAAATGTTGTTGTATTATTTTCCATTTGATTATATATTTACTTGTAGAGTAGAGCGCATTTATTTTCCCCGCTACATTTTCTTGCTTTTATAATTTGAGTATTTCATACCTGTAATTTTACCTTTACCAAACCTTTCCATAGAGATGTAGTAACTAAAAACCTCTGTACGTGTAGCTGTATTGTCATGAAATGGTGGAGATAAGTGTATGAATGAGGTGGCAGGTTTGCATGTGGGGTTAGCTAATCATGTTAATTTTTATCTACTGAAGCATTTCTAATTTGTGTGGGAGGCTATATTAATCTTAACCA
Source organism: Strongylocentrotus droebachiensis (assembly GCA_035222895.1). Lineage (NCBI taxonomy): Eukaryota > Metazoa > Echinodermata > Echinoidea > Camarodonta > Strongylocentrotidae > Strongylocentrotus > Strongylocentrotus droebachiensis. The sequence continues at coordinate 68,580 of JAVYIG010009914.1, forward strand.
AGCTTTTCCAATGTGGAATGTACATGTATGTAAATTATGAGATATTTCCTATGACTTTATTTTTAAAACTAAATGTACATGTACAAATTATGGTTATACTCATATGTAGGTGTGCAGTGTAATACTTTGCTCACTAAATTTCTACAAAGACAAGATCCACTTTGAGTATATACACTGTAGATTAGAGTACCTGTATATTTGAGCTGTTGACCTTGGTGTGCACTCAGTATACAAGATTCTTCCTACATTAATTAGATTGGTTCAAAAGAGCAATGCTAATTAGTGAATTTGTATTCATCTATTATTATTTCAGGATCAAGTAGTACCAAGACCTTAAGGTCCATATGCAAATTGCATATATACCAGTATTTTATAATGATTTTATTAACATTTATTTTTTAATCAAGGTAGTGAACAGGGATTTGGCAAAGGAGGCGTTGAAATACTGATCAAAATAGAATGGCGTTTTGGGTGTTGCATCCTGACTGTGATACAAGCATTTCAGCGTAATGAATTGCAGAATTTTATTGATCTTGAGAAATTACCTAATAAAATGATACATTGATAATATCAAATGTATATAATACTAAAATTGCAAAAATGTATCACTTTTTGTTTCAACTTGGGATTTTTTTTAAACAAATAAAAAATAAAAACAAGGGGAGGGGGGGGGGGGTTATTTATTATACTGGCCTTTGCATTCTTTACTGCAGAATAATTCCTGGTAAATGTAAATTGTGTATATTTAGTGGTATACATGTACATGTAGTATTACTGGTATGTCTGTGGTCTTGTGTGTAGTCAATATTTTGAGCTTCTACAAAAGCTCCAATAAAAATCATTATGAAACTAAATAAATAGTTGAAATAAGATTAAATGAATGAATGAAAAATGAAAAATCCTTCCAGGCTACTTAAACAAAAATCTTTCTCCAACCAAAGTGAGTAATTCCAATTGTTGACAAATAAAGAGCATTACATGTATGTGAACGAGTGATTTCACATCAAGGCTATGCATGGAAGTAAACTCCCATTGTAGGGCATTCTACGATTTATGCTATTGAATATGTTGAATACATCAACTATTTTACTTTGGTCACTTTTACCAAGTTTATTTTACCATTACTTCGAGTGTAGTATTCTCATTACAATGGCACTTTTTCTTTGCAGAAGTAACACTTATATGTAGAGCTGATATTTTGAACGTACACACTGCAGGATGTGAGCAAAGAACCACAACCAAACATAACTTATTTATTTATATTTATATTTTTTTATGATGGGTCCCTTTTAGTCCCTGTAATCTTGATGTACATTTTAAATGTTGTTATTAGGCTAATGTGTTTGAAGACATAGCAGTTTTGTATATTGCTGGTAGTTACCTGTATATGATTATTTATCTTTGTTAAGACTAACATTTTGTTAAACTGATTGGCTTTTGGGGTTTAACTTTTGTAAAGTTTGGTGTTTTTTAATATTCAGGTAATATGTTGATTTGGTATGCATGATGTGGGTTTAGTATAATTATTATAACTACACTTAACCACACATTTTTATCCATGTTTATTTGTGAATTATATAGAAGATGGTGGATATAGATTTGATATACCGGTAGATAGGATATCTTTACAGAAACAGAAAATGAGACTTGATTTCCACGTTTGAAATTCTGAAAATATATTACTTCAATTGGGAATTCAAATCATTTTTATTTTTCATATCCCCCCCCCCCCTCCCCACAAACACACACACACAAAAAAGGGGAAGTTATGCAGTTTATTTTTTATTTTTTACTATTTCAATGACTTCAAATGCACAGTGGGACAATCACAAAAAGTATATCATTTTGGTAGCACCCTTCATTCATTCCACAATCATTCCTCAACCTATCATGGGTCACTACATTTTAATTCATTGTTTATCATTGTCTATAGAGTTTAGAAATATTGTCTCATATTCTCAAAAAGGGCGCTAAACACTAATCCTGTGGACATGAGTTTTCTACCTCCTTATGTCGTGGAACTTCTTGGTAATGTTGGCACATGAACCAGTCTATGGATTAAGTAAGGCAAGGTGTAACATCTAGTCTGCTTTTGAAAATCTCTGCCTCATGCTTTCATCGTTTAGAGAGAGGAAATGTAAAGCACAATGGTAGGGGCAGTTGTGATTATGTTATTGAGAGGCGTTAGAAAATAGAAAGCTCTGTTAAACTATCATTTTTTCAGTAAGCATATAATGGGCCAAAACAGGATATAGAAGTTTCACAATGTGATCAATTACATATATTACTGTATTGAATGAACATGTAATTAATGAGAACGTATCTGGTTTTTATTCTATTTTCTAAGCAGAAACCTAGTGGAGTGCGTCACAGGATGGCAAATTGATAGTCTGGGATTCATACACAACTAATAAGGTAAGTCGGGTTTGTGTAAATCTCCCCCCCCCCCCCCCCCCCCTCTCCTGCTCCCTCCAAAATTATACATGGAAAACCACAATATTTCATGCGATGACTCTTGTGTGAAAGTAATGTGGAGGGAAAAAAATTATACAGAAGTATCGGAGTGAAACATATATTGACAATAATTTGTGTACCGATAAAAACTGCTCATATATTACACTTAAATCCATGCAAGGGATGTTCAAGATGCCCACAAAGTACTACTTTTACTCTGGCTTTAGCCAAGCTCTCCTATGGCGCTTAAAGGGAAACATAACTCAAATGTATAGAGAATGGAGGTTTTAGTTCAATTTACACTGAAAATCAATTGTGACCATGCTGTATTGATATGAATCAGCACGATATAATTCTTGATACTCTTCATGGCATTTTGGTTTCACATGACTATATTTTCAATTGAGGAACAATAAACGACACACACAAAAATAATAATTTATAGTTTCAATGACTTGTCTAGTTTTTCTATGGTGTAACCACATTTACATGTTAATCGGAAAGATGGTTGACACCATTGCTATTTGTTTCAGCTGCACAAACCGTATTGTCCTTGTTACAAAGCACAACTACCAGCATAGGTGTTGAAATGGCTCCCATATTCACAGAATACGGATACAGAGAAAAGTATTTAGTACTATATGTGCCTCTACACAAGTGAAAAGTACATGTACTTCCAATACTGTAACTGCACTCATAGGCACATTGTTTAGAGGGGAAATTGAATCGGGTCATGAAGACAGTTACGAAGTTCTGATGGTATATTTATAGCAATCTAATGGCATCTTGCCTGGTTATCACTGCAAAAATGTATATTTGAAAAGGGATGGGGACAGTCCCCTTGCTAAATTGCAAGGACATCAGCTACATGTACCAAAGCCAAATGCCTTTATTCTTTATGGAGGGGATGTTATGTTTTATACATGTATATCAACAAAATTTATAAGAAGGATGTAGAACATTTAGAGATTGAACTACAGTTGAAAAAGGTTATCAGGCCAGGAGGATAGATCTAAACTCTAAACTGGTGTAGTGTGGATTGACCCTCTGGGTATATTTTCCTTAGTTTTGTTATGAAAAATAAAATTTGACCTCGATAAGGTTCCATTCAGGAACCGTATCTGCAATATTACCTTGAGCTTACATGTACATGCATTTTGGTATGGGTTTTTATTTCATATGATTCTGTTTTAAAGGTAACATTGTCTCAGATTCTGAAACAAAATCTTGGATTTAGCTTATGCTGCAATGATAATTATAAACCTTTAGGTCAGTCAGGAATCCCATGACTTTTACTAGCCGATCGTCTCGTCTGATTATCAAGATTTTTATGATTTCCTAACGGTTTTTATAACACTAACAATCTATTGGGGAAAATGAGTATGGTAAAACCGGTCACTCAAAGATTTTTACTTTTTGAGACACTTCATGATCATTTTGAAGCGCAATTTTTTTAGGGCTTCAATATTACACCATATATGTCACAGACACCGATAACACGTAGAGCCATGCATCTCAGATTTAACACTGTTAAACATTGCCTTTAAGAAATAAGTTTGGAAATAATGTTTTTCCATTTCCTTAGTAAACCCTATGCTTCATTCTATAACACTCCTGTCTCCCTCTCTCTTCCTCTCTTCTAGGTGCATGCAATTCCATTGCGGTCCAGCTGGGTGATGACCTGTGCCTATGCTCCTACCGGTAGTTTTGTGGCCTGTGGAGGTCTCGACAACATATGTTCAATCTATAGCCTCAAGACCAGAGAAGGCAATGTTCGTGTAAGCAGAGAACTCCCAGGACATACCGGTAAGTCCAGGGTTCCCTCCCCGGGACAAAGATGGGCCCCCAGTTGGTGGTCATTTGGACCAGTGTCACTTAAGGGCCCAGTTTAATGTAGAGTTGCGACAGGTCCTCCAGTCAATCGCAACTCACAAACTTGCGAACTCCCTGAAGTACAGATATTGAGATTGCGATTGATATCAAGTTGGAGTCAGCTGGAATCTATCACAATTTTGCCATTCTTCATAAAGCAGGGCTCAGAAAACTATTGTGAAGGCTGTATTGCTGTGTTGTTTCCTTTTTATCCTGTTAATTGTATCATTCAGCTCTAGTCATCAGTGAATGATATAATAAAGAGCATCGTTCAGAAAATTCCCAAGTTTATATATTTTATTTCATGGATAGCAATGAGCAAAGATGTGACCGTTTCAAGTTTATTTTTAAAACTGCATGTGAATAAGCGTGAATGTGTGTCATGATTGAAGATAACTAACATGATTTAGGTTAAACAGCTGTCAAAAATTAGAAATGGCCCCCTAACGAAGTACAAAAACTGCAAAAAATCATATGACTTGGGAAGTGTATTGAGAAAACTTGACTTGTGCAACTTTGAGTAATGCAGGTAGAGTTGACTGTAATTTGTTATACATTACATTACACCCAAATAAACACAATGCATAATGTGATATTGTTACTGCATGGAAATGTTTAATTTTTTCTTTATCTTTTGCTCTTTGCAGGTTACCTATCATGCTGCCGATTTATCG
>JAVYIG010009915.1:0-73576 GCA_035222895.1 Strongylocentrotus droebachiensis
GTTGTTGTAGTTGTTGGGATAGTTCGGAGACGACACGTTTACGATTTCATTCAGTATCTGCATTTGGTATGTCGTGTTGGATATTACGACGTCTGAAAATACAATGATTCATTCAGTGTAACATTATGCGCATGCATTGGCAAAAGAACATTTTAGATCCCTGCATTGCAAACCATGAAATAACTAATGTATTTTCCTTATGTTATATAATTATTACATTTTCATTTAATATGAGACCTTATTTTACTTACTGATTCAGGTTAGTACATTATACAAGTATAAAACATATCAGGGTTAGATAAATAATTCAAGACCTAATTTTAAATGTAATATATATTTTTAAAATAAGTTTTTTAGACAGTACTAATTTGCAACTATACCATTATATAAATTTTCAAAAAATAATCGTTTTTTTAAAGAATTGATCTGTATATAATTGGGGTTACAATTTGCAGAGAAATGGAATTTGAGGATTTGTACAACCTGAAAATCGTTAAACGAATATGGCTAAAAATACATCCTACTGGCAACAAATTAATACAATTAAATAGTAGATTGCATAGCTGACGATGAAGATGCGCCATTTCATTTTTTCTCCTATGAAATTACTCAGAAATTTTACATCAAATACAAAGAAGAGAAGTTGGGGGTAAGGACCACGATGATCAAATAGTGAAAGTCAATTACTAGTATAAATCAACGAGGGCGTAGTAAACTGTGTTGGAGGCTGTGCAGTTCCATTCCCAGGGGTGGGACATACGTCGGAGTAGTCGTCACAACAGTTTCCATTATCAACACACATGCTGTCACAGTAGCAACCATCAGGATTACACGAATACTCTGAGTTCACACAGCAGCTGTCTGAGCAGGATCCGTTTCTTGGTGCTGGGGATAAAATTAATAGAATGGTATCCGAATTCAGGGCATAAGAAACTCTCTATAAAGAAAAAATGAGAATATGATTTGACAAGGGAACTGTATACCAATAGACAAAGGCTAAAAAAACAAAAAAACATTTTATTCCATTCCAATATAAGTTTCATTTGGTCTTACTAGCGCTGGATAATTCATGTAGTTTTTCGAGAAAATACCATTTTATAGAGACTGAGTATTCTAGAGTTACAAAACACACACCCTTAAAACGAACAGAACAAAAGAAACACCCACATTCTCAGTGAGTGATAGAAAAGTACGATTCCATCATTTAATTAAATATGCTCCAGATACAGCCTCGATTTTATTCTCCAGGGGGGCGTTCATGAAACAATTAGTCAGTGGTTTTCACCGACTAATATCATGTTCACCGTTTGACCAATCACAGTCCTGGAAATAGTCGGTGACAAAAGAATTATCGGTGAACATGATATCAGTCGGTGAAAACCATTGACTAATTGTTTCATGAAACGCCCCCTGTTCTTAATATAATTATCCCGACATATTTCATCGGTTTTCGGTGTTGCATGTGTGATTGAAAGCATAACTCCATTGGAAGCAATATGGTGTAATTGATGTACCTGATATATCCACGACACCCACGATCAATCTGAACCCTGGATGGGTCACACTACCATCACTGGTGAACCTGAGCCAGACGTAAGGTCCATTAGATATAGTGATCCATGGATCCTGCGTGCCTGTTAGGCGGGCCAACTCTACACTCTCCTCGAAACGAGGGGTGAGACCTTCGTTCACAATCAAGAAATCGAAATTCTCCTCCAGTCTGAAATCTGTGAAGTGCGCCCTCAAGCCATACCCCGGTGGAGCAGAGACCGCCCAGACTATCACAGCATTATCGTAGTAATCGGCAGGATAGTTTGGTGAGGTTATTTCTCTTGTATCACCATGGTCCAAATGAATATAAACTATCGGAAATAAAAGGGGGGAAATGAGATTCTCAGATTAAAGAGAGAAAACATTTTTAAAATTATGCTTTTGTAAGGCCAATGGAATCATTCTGGAAAGCAATTGATATATCACAATCCATGCATAGAATGCATCGGAATTGTATCGTCTTAAATAGAACGGTATTAGATAGCTCGAAGAATAATTTGGATAATATGAAGAAGGACAAAAATTTGATCTTTTTTCAAAATATGGTCTGCTCACACGATTTTGTTACATGCGGATTAACATTTACCTATAATAATAATAATAATAATAATAATAATGATGATAAAAGTGGGTTCTTGTTGTCGCACCTGTCAGACTCAACACTGCTGGCCCTCCAGGATTATTACCCCGGCTTTAGCATGGCTGCCATTATGGCGCTCTAACATTTCAAGGAATGAATTCCTGCCAGGTACCCATTAACCTCACCTGGGTCGAGTGTGGCAAATGCAGATTAACACCCGATTCATCAATTTCATACGGTAGTATATTGTACCGTATCATGAACAAAACTCATAATTTTAACTGTACCTAAATTATAATCCCTAAGCCAAATTATGAATAGCTCACAATATAACTTTACATGTGGACGATGTGACGTCTAGGTAGATGTAAAAGGATGTAAATGCCCCTTAATCAGACAGTGAGTTATTTTCATATCAATGTACCAAACAGGTGTGTAGTCTTAGCGGCCATCCATCTTCCAAGGCCACCTGTCTAAAGTGGCAAGCTTCCTAAATGGCTCCTTGTCTAGAACTTGTAGCGCATATGAGGTTATGAGAGTACACGGTTTACGACTATGAGATATAAGCTGCGTTCCGGATTATCATCTAGGTACACTTAAAACTGCCTAATAAATCCTATAAATATACTTACTGCTCTTGTATTTTTTTAAATTGGTAACTATCGAGCTAAATTAAGAATCACAAAGAATGGATTAGTGGAGTAGTATAGCAAAATACGTGTTTTAGAATCCCCGGAAGTTATTGTGTCTGTATAATCGCCGAGGTATTGGATGCGCAATGTATTATGGGAATTAATACTGCTGTATACGGTAGCAATAGTTAGTTATAATTGAATGACACGAGGTTTCTGTTCACAACACTTTACCCATACCTGTTGATGAAGTCGCATTAGTAGTTCCTGTGAATTGGTCAGCAATGGGAGGAACATCAGTTGTGAGTCCACAGGCATAAAAACAGAACAACAAGAGAGAAAAATATGAAAGGTTAACCGTAATGTATCTTATTGTTTAAATATTTTCACTACATAATTGAATTAAAAGAAGAGACTGGACCATATTATTCCAATATCTATACATTAAAAAGATACTAACACCACCACAATTGCATTGACTACAGTAACGTCTATCAAAATATCATATATATAACATCAGAATGTGAAAATAAAAATGATTTCACAAATAAGCAGTGACTACAACAGACATTAAAAATAATAATAACACAAGCAAATATACATTATTATGTCGTTACTAGTAGGATAGAATTTCATGCGTCTTCTATGTCATTATTATTCAAGAAAATTATGGAGGTTGAAAAGAACAAAAGCGAAATGTCTTTCGAATGACAGTTATATAGAGGAAGGATTGCATTTCTTCTAATCTCGTATAAAAGCCTCGCTATTGCTTATACTTTTGTAGAGTGTCATTTTGGAAAAGTTATTATCAAAGAGAATAAGTTAGAAATAGTTAGATAGCCTTGGTTACCTATTACACCTACTCATTATTGGAATGTTTTGGTTACATATTAGACCAAGTCACACCAACGAGATGGTCGGCAGACAGACAATAGACTGAACAAAAACGCATCAACGAGGGCGGATGGATCGTATAATAAACGAATGAAAACATGCATCATTTGTCTGATACAACGAAACTCCTAGATCCTTGTCATTTGATGTAAACATAATTGATTCAAGATTGTTTCGTGACAGTATAGGCGGTGTCACACAGAGGCCAAAAATCCGGATTTTAGTTATCCGGATTTTAGTTACCCTCTTAATTGGCTGTCTGTCACCAATTATCCTTCAAAAATCCCTTCAAAAATCCTCATATGAAGCAAGATAATTCTCTCTTGAATGGATTTTTCAAGGTTTTTTTTAAGGGATTTTTCTGTCTGACACCAATGTTGAAATAATCCCTTTAAAGGACAGTGTAAGTTTAACGTGATTGGCTGGCATAAGGTTTTTTACGCGCTATCATAACCTGCGCGCAATTATATTAGCGCGCATTTAATGATTGAACGTGTGATGTCACAATGCTTATCTACCTAAACGGCACATGCGCAATGACCCATCAAAAATCCAGATTTGAGTTATCCGGATTATTCTTAGCCTGTCTGTCACCAGTCTGTCACCGACGTAAATGAGAAAAATAGATTTCTAAAATCTGGTTTATTCAAGATGTGTCGGGATTTTTCTGTGTGACACCGCCTATTATGGCTGATAATAGGCGGTGTCACACAGAGGCCAAAAATCCGGATTTTAGTTATCCGGATTTTAGTTATCCTCTTAATTGGCTGTCTGACATCAATAATTATCCCTTCAAAAATCCCTTCAAAAATCCTCATATGAAGCAAGATAATTCTGTCTTGAAAGGATTTTTCAAGGGTTTTTTAAAGGGATTTTTCTGTCTGACACCAAAGTTGAAATAATCCCTTTTAAGGTCAGTGTAAGGTCAACGCGCTATCAACGACCTGCGCACATTTTTATTTGCGCGCATTTAATGAGACGTGTTACTTTGTGATGTCACAATAGGCGGTGTCACACAGAAAAATCCCGACCCATCTTGAATAAACCAGATTTTAGAAATCTAGTTTTTTCATTTACGTCGGTGACAGACTCGTGACAGACAGGCTACGAATAATCCGGATAACTAAAATTCGTATTCTTGATGGGCCATTGCGCACGCGCCGTTTAGGTAGATAAGGCCAAAAAAAAAAATCATTTGGTTGTCCTCGACCGCCCGCTCGTCATTTTCGGGCCGCTCGCATTTTTTTTATTTTATTTTTATAATATTTTTTTTTTTTTTTATTCCTTTTTTTTATTTTTTTTTTATTTTATTTTTTTGGGGGAGCAATCTTAAATGCCAAACATACCATTTTATGCATTTGCAAGGATCAAAATGCGTCCCGTTGCCAGTTTTGTCTTTTCAGTACGCAATTAGGTATTTATTAAACTTGCCATTTTTATTTTTCTATGTCAAAATGCCGTTCATTCAAATCAGGTTCTGAGCATTCTTAAACTCATTTTAAAGCCCATCTGAACTAGTTTACAGGAGGGATTAGACCACCCTGCAAGGTCACTGGACAGGTGGTTATCTCATCAAATTAGCTCTCAGTTAATATAAGATAAAGAGGATCATGGGGGACCAATGGTCACCGATTAGGCATTGTTTGCTACATAGAGGGCGCAAGTAGCTATAAGTAGTACAATGGAGATTTAAAAGGTGCTGCATTTCAAAGCCCAGAATACTTTCTGTGTTGGTCTTGATATTCATTGTACATTAAACTAGTGTTTTACCATATTAAAGAGTGTTTTATAGACTTTGTTTGTTTAAATGCTTTACAATCCCAATGATTCTTTTTTTTTAAGGAAAATAAATTATTTGAAAAAAAAGAAAAAAAAAGACACACAAAAAAATGAAGTTTAAAAAAAAAAAAAAAAAATCCGCCCGCCCGCCCCTACTCCAGAAAATCAATCGAGGACAACCAAACAATTTTTTTTTTGGGCCTAAGCATTGTGACATCACAAAGTAACACGTCTCATTAAATGCGCTTATATAATTATGCGCGGGCCATTGATAGCGCGTTGACTTAACATTGACCTTAACAGTCAGACCGCAGCGCGCGCGTTAATGAGGCTGAAAGCCGATTTTTACTCAGCGTCTCTTTGGTAATCTCGTGCATTCACGTGTGCTGAAATTCACGAGATTTTCCGTGAGATTTGTAAGGGTGTACAAACAGCTGCTTTTGTGGTCGATAACTTTAGTCAACATGGCAGCACGCAACGGTAATTATTCTAGAGATCTTCAGCTTCAGTTTGATATGAAACTTGCCATATTTCACAATTTTGAAACAATCTTTTTTCACCACTTTTATGGTCGTTATTTTTGTAACATTTCAACAGCTATTTTGTACCCGGAATTTCGCTTTTGGTTCCTGACTTTGGTACATAATTAATTTGTTTACTTTGAGATTCGTTGGAAAGATGAAAAGTCACTGATCAAAATAATGTCAAAACCTAATTGACGCAAAATCATGTTTTCTTTATAATCATAATAATTAAGACCCTTAAAACCCGGAAATTACCAATTTGTTCTTTCTATGATGGCGCGAAATTGTGTGATTTCATACTCGTGCACGCTCGCCGTCTGGGCAATGACAATGTATAACTGATTATTAAACTCTAGGGAGCTCCGCCGCGCCACAAACTGGTCGAAAAAAATAAGAAAAATGATTAAAAAAGAAATATTGTAGAAAATAATTATCAGAAGGGCAATTAACGTATTTGATCCAGGGTCCTTAGATCGTTGCCATGACTGCTTACGCGCACATGCATTACAGGCGCACGCCACAAAACTAGGTTACTCAAATTTGGTTTTCAGAATGTTAATAAACCAAAGCGGAACATATATGACGTAGTTGACCAATCAGAACGCTGTATTATCACATCGGCAAAGTTGACTTTTTTTAATTATTCATAAACATGAGCGTGATTTTTTTTGGTTCCTGACTTTGGTACAGCGTAAAATAAAATAATTTTGATATCATTGTAAAGAAAAATATGTATGCTTTATGCTGATTATAACATCTTCTTGACGCAAGAATGATTTCTATGTGAAAATCAGCCCTACTCTTTAGATAGATTTATCGTCGAAATACCCCATTTTCAAGGCGAAATATCTGTTTCCAAAATACATCTAACATGATTGTCATATAAGTATATAGAGAGTGCAACTTCTTATCTTTAAAATAAGACCCATTTCATGAGAAATGAACAATTATAAAGGCAAAAACTGCCGATCGGGAAGACCGTCTGCACTACTCATTACGTATGCGAGACACGTAAATTCTTGCATACGTGCTGAATAAAATAGAGGGTTTTCGCACCGGCTGCGGTCTGACTGTTAAAGGGGATTATTTCAACATTGGTGTCAGACAGAAAAATCTCTTTAAAAACCCTTGAAAAATCCTTTCAAGAGAGAATTATCTTGCTTCATATGAGGTTTTTTGAAAGGATTTTTGAAGGGATAATTGATGTCAGGCAGCCAAAAAGAGGATAATTAAAAACCGGATAACTAAAATCCGGATTTGGGGGCTCTGTGTGACACCGCCTACTGCTTATCTACCTAAACGGCGCGTGCGCAATGGCCCATCAAAATTCCGGATTTTAGTTATCCAGATTATTCGTAGCCTGTCTGTCGCCAGTCTGTCACCGACTTAAATGAAAAAACTAGATTTCTAAAATCTGGTTTATTCAAGATGGGAAGGGATTTTTCTGTGTGACACCGCCTAATAAGTCTCAATTTAGTGCGCACACATAAGTATAGATATAGCAAGCGCACTTACCTCTACACCCATTAGGCGGTGTCACACAGAGGCCAAAAATTCGAATTTTAGTTATCCGGTTTTTTATTATCCTCTTTTTGGGTGTCTGACATCAATTATCCCTTCAAAAATCTCTTCAAAAATCCCTTCAAAAAACCTCATATGAAGCAAGATAATTCTCTCTTGAAAGGATTTTTCAAGGTTTTTTTTTAAGGGATTTTTCTGTCTGACACCAATGTTGAAATAATCCCTTTTAATAAGCATTGTGACATCACACGTTTAAATGCGCGCATTTAAATGTGTGATGTCACAATGCTTATCTACCTAAACGGCGCATATACTTTCGATTGAACGTGTGATGTCACAATGCTTATCTACCTAAACGGCGCATACTTTCGATAGAACGTGTAATGTCATGATGCTTATCTACCTATACGGCGCGTGCGCAATGGCCCATCAAAAATCCGGATTTTAGTTATCCGGATTATTCGTAGCCTGTCTGTCACCGACTCAAATGAAAAAAATAGATTTCTAAAGTCTGGTTTATTCAAGATGGGTCGGGATTTTTCTGTGTGACACCGCCTATTTACGCATAGTGCTGCGCAAGAATAGGCCCATGCGCACGCAGTATTAAGCGCCCTAACCATTACGCGCACTACTGCGCGGTCTGAAAACGAGTTCAATAGTACTGGAAAATATTGCGCTCCTTTTCATGAAAACGAGTGCAATTAATAGATAGATAGATATTTTGGTTTTATTCAAGTACTGATTAAAAAGTCCGAAGACTAAACAGGTCAGTTTACAATATAAAATGCATAACAATAAAAATAACAAGGTAAAAAAACACATGGATAAATTAAATCATTAATAAGTAAACAAAATAATAAATATTTAAGTATATAATAATAAGTAAATAAATAATTATATACAATAACCATAAATAATTATATATAATACGATCATTGCTAGTGAAAGGACTTGGAATTCAAATTAAAAACAAATTAAAACAGCTTTGAGAGATCACAATACTAATACTTGACATAATCATTATGCAATAATTAATTAACATTTAAAAATTCACAATGGCGAACATATGAGGGCATAACTAAGAAGTTGTATTAAGAAGTTGTATAAAGTAAGGAATGGGAGAAAGCATGCGTCTTTGAGTTCGTATACGAGGTAATGTCATGTGTGTAGGCCCAGTAAATGAATCACACGTGACCGCGCATGACCAAATCATTTGATTAGGATCTGGGAGTGAGTTGTATGATTATTATTATACCTTACGTTTACATGTTCTTTCCTTTTCAGTTATTGTATTTGGGAAAATGCAGATATCAAATCAAATCAAACATGACACTCTACAAAGTGTTTTCGCCTAAAACAAATCACTGTCACGTTAGCTTATTTCAATAGGTTTCACACATGGCTATTTGTTGCCGTAGGTCGATTTTGCGAACGTATTCGCGATTGTGTTTATCAATAGTATAATGATGATAACGTACCGGGAGTTGGCTGTGATGGGGATGGAGTTGACTCCCAGGGTTGAGGATTTGTCAGATCTGAAACGAAATGTTTGTATTGGTCACGTCTTTAAAAGACACTCTAAAATTACACAGAACAATACTTGAATATCTTGTGTTTAATGCCTAATCAACGTTCTGTTATATCAAATGTAATTTTCATAATAATATCTATAATATTCTCTCGGTAACTGTGTTAACTTATTATGGGCGTTTCCAACTCCTGCTATGCTTTCCGGGTTTTCGCCTCCTTCCGTATCTGAATTATTCACTGTATACTCTATGTTGAATTAATTTTTACTTATATCATTTATATATACATTGTGTTTCATATTGTACTGTTGAGAAGGAAATGTCAACATCCAATACTGAAAAATTGGAATATAGGAATGAGCTCCGTTCTTAACAATTTAATGAAACCTGTCTTATGGTACCGGTTGTCCTTTTAAAACTCTAGATACATGTGTGATGGCTCCAGTATTAAATATTGGAATCAATTATGGGCCTAATATGGGCATAATTCAAATCGAATCAAACATTACATTCTACAAGGTGTCTTCGCCTTAAAATCACTGTCATGTTTGCTCATTTCAATAGGTATCACACAAGGCTTTTTTTTGGCTTAGGTTGATTTTGCGAACGTATTCGCGATCGTGTTTATCAATAGTAGAATGTTGATAACGAACTAGGAGTTGTCTGTGATGGGGATGGAGTTGACTCCCGGGGTTGAGGATTTGTCAAATCTGAAACGAAATGTTTTTATTGAGCACAATTTATATATTTTTGTCCCGAAAATTTAAAAATTGCCGACCGATATATCGATATATTTCGGCCTGCGGGCTTTAGCTTGATTTGATGAAGTCTTTTCAAGCATGGGATAATTCAAAGTTCATGCGTCGATCGCAGTATCACGTAAAGCCTAGCCATGACGGAATAGTTGTCCGGAGGGTAATTGTTGCCAAAGGTTCGGGCTAGCCGTCCTGATATGACCTGCAATACTATGATTACTGCATCTCATTATAAAATAAATTCATGACATTGAGAATACAATAATTATTTCCTTGAGCATATGATTAAGGCTAACCGCACTATCTCGTGCCACGACATTTTTCATTATTCCTGTGATGACAAGAACTCAGTACTTACTTCCTTCAAGAACACTGTAGATAAAGGGGAGCAGATGAGAGACCCTGGCATACACTCCAGGAGAATAAGGGTGGGCACACCCATCACCCCAGCTGGTCACACCCACAAGATGCCATCTACCATCGACTCCTTCACACACCATTGGTCCTCCACTGTCACCCTAGAGCAATAATGAAGATTTTGTAACTGAAATAGCAGGAAGGATCAATGAAGGGGTGTTGCTAGGTGATTTCTAATTACCAGAAATACTTATAAGAATATTTTGTTCGTACGTACATACATAAATACAATTATATTTGTATAACCCAAAATCCAATATAAATGTATCAATGCACTTTTCGTGTCAAATTAATGCTAGCCAGACATACAGCACAATAAGAAAACGAATACAGATAGTCATTCATTAATTGAAGAGGTGTGACTTTCAGTTCTTCCTAAAAGTTAGAGTCAATCGAAGTGGAAGTGAGGACAAAAGAGGTGGATTGTACGTGAAATACAGCCAAACAATAGATAATTCAGAACACATTGTGACATTGGTGTAAAGAAGGCACAATTTTGTTGGTGATTTAACAATAAAGTAAACTCACCTGACATGTATCGATCCCACCATGTTCGTATCCAGCGCATATCATACGCTCTGTGATCCGACCTTCACCCAAAAGGTTTTCACAAAGCTCATTCTCAATCAGACGAACAAAAGCTTTCTGTATAATATCAGCAGCGTCTGTAACATGGAAAAACACGTGTTGACATGGTTGACAAGGTTAAAAGCCACATGGAACACACATGCTTCTGACGAAACCGACAATGAATGACAACTTGAAAATCAATTAGTATTTATGTGATTATTTATCATAGTAAAAGAACCATCATTAAGCAATTGTGTAATACACTTATTTCTGCAATGGAATTTGACATTTTTTGACATTTGTCATATATGCATCGTTCTTTACTTGATAAACTTCCTAGATCTTATTCGATGTCATGTGGGCGACAAATGATATTCTTAGAAGGCAGTAACTACAGGACATGACTTCATATAGTCAAAGCAACACTCTCACCCTCTTAAAAAAAAAATAGATTTAAAAGATGTAATATCACCACATTTCAAGAATTAATTCAATTAGTTATCTTAAGATTATTTAGTCCGTTATTGCTTGAACAAGTTCTGTTAATTGTATTCGGTATAATTTGCATTGGTTTTGGCTGCACCGCTCGCTCCTCACAATCTATATAATCCGTACCTTCTCGAGTGTCTCCCCATCCAGATACCATACACCTGTGGTATTCCTTAGTCTCGTTCACAGACTCTGCCAAACATGCTGGCCTCACAAAGTCCGAGAACTCAACACGCTCTGACAATCTGATGAGTGCAATGTCTGCATCGGATCCAAAGGTACCGTAGCCTGGGTGAAGGATTACCTCTGCGGGAGGGATGCTACGATGATACGCTGTATACGACGAGAGACGTAGGTCACCTATCACAATGCGATCCAAGGAAAAGCGAGGGTCTCTGTCCAACGAAATCAAGGAGAAGTGCATCAATGTGTCTTTATTCATGACATTTGTTTATAATTAAATGTGTCATATTTAAATGTGAAGCAAGGATCCGGTCGTGTACACCTCCCCCCCCCCCCCCTCCCCCCCCCCCCCCCACCCGTCGTTGTAAATGTACACTGTCAGGAGTAATACGAATTTCATCAAGCTGTTTGATGACACGACCTAGGATAGTGACTGGATATCAGTCCTGTGACTTGCAAAATGATTACAATTTATTTGGAGTATTCTTTAAGTATGTATGTGTGTGGATCAATTACCACTACGGGCAACCTTTAAGTTGAGGTTAATCGGTCTAGTCGGGTACTCACATGCAATGCGCTGCGGTGACGACCCACTCATGTCCTATAAGGGTACCGCCGCAGAACTGACCCTGACGAAGGTCATAAAGGTACACCATCCAGGGGAATTCTCCTTCTTTAGCGTTGACCCCGCCAACTATTCTGGACTGGTCTGGGGTGTACGCTGGACGGGTGCCACAGATCGTTGTGTTGAGGAAATCTAAGTCCATTTCAAATACAAGATAAACATCCAAACTGTTCATGATTGTACCATGCAAATTAACACCAGTTGTGGTAGTTCAGTCTAGGAGTTACATGACCGAAGAAGTAATCATATCATGGATTCTATTTAATAGTAAAATGGTACGCTGATACGTTGCTCATTACAGCTACGTCCTCACCCTTTGTGTCTGTTTTTAATATTGCATATTGAACAAGACGGCCCGTCATATTCAGAAGTTCGATAGCTGCAGTGCATGCAGTCCATTTCTTACTATTATTATATAGTAAGCATTTGGCTCAACCAAAATCATGGAGTGACTTGGGCTTGTTGGATCCATGACTCTGGTTTGACCCAAGGAAATTTCCATATGATCTTTTTTATTCACGTATTCTATGTGTACACTTCATTGTTTTTTATAATTCTGTTTAATACGAAATGCCCTTTGTTTTTAATAAATCAATGACAATATTTGTTTTTGTAATAATACCACAAGAATCAATGTTTTCAATTATAAATCTACAATGACATCACAATTTCATTGGAGGATCTATAACTACAGGCTCAACTAGTTCTTATGTACACTGACATTCGCTTATATGGATTTGTCACGATAATTGGTGGCGCCAGAATTACACACATCAATTTACCAGATTACGTCACCGGATCCATCAGATTAGCAATGAGCTCTTATAAGTAAAACCATAAGAACTCTACCAAAACAGGTAATCATCCTTTGTTTTGTATGATTTGTTCTTTTATGTAATTCTTTTGTATACACTTTGTTTTGCCGAATAAATAATATTAATAATAATATGACAAAAATTGCTTTCGTACAGATGATTATTGTGTTATATATTGTATTATAGTATTAATGACTGCTTTGAGAGAAATAGTTGTTTTATTACGCTCAAGGGAAGGTTAGAATTGTGCTATTCCCCGAGGCTTGCCGAGGGGAATAGCCCAATTGTAACCTTCCCGAGAGCGTAATAAAACAACTATTTCTCGAATATTAAAGCAGTCATTAATACTTTTATATGCCGAAAAAAAATAGACTAAAAAATAAAAATAAAAAAATATTTTTCATTTTTGTCGAAGACGGGATTCGAACTCTTGCGTACAACAAGAGGTGTATCGAAAACCAACGCTTAGACCACTAGGCTATTGCGCGTCGTTAACATGCTTGGCAGTTTTCTCCAATATATATGAAGGGGTGACCAAAGTTCGCGCAGATTTTAGAACAAATTAGAAAATGTGATATTCGATCCATGTTTTCTCATATTCTACACAAATTTATTTATTTTAATTACTACCAAATGGACGGCAAAGTATTTTACTACCAATTGGATCAACTACAACATTTATCGTCGAAGGATTTCGGAGATATCGCGATCTAAAAATTCGATGTCCGATCGTGCATGCGCGCTGCATCTAAAAAAGTCATAAAAACAACGAGACCTAAGTTCACGCACGGGGGTTAACAGCTGATTTATACAAAAATACGATCCATCAAAAATAAGGTAATTTGATAATTTGCAAGGCAAAATATCATACAACCAGACGGTACCACTTATTACTTACAATTTTGAGGATATCTGCTCTCAAAATGAAGATTTCCAGACCCTTATCGGTAAGTTGGTAATTTTTCGGAACGGACGCAAATAACTGCAAAATGTGCCGATCTTTTGTCAATATTTTCACAATTTCGCACCCAATTCCAAAGAAAATTTCGTTTCTGGGTAATTTTATGATCCTCTTTCCATTGGTGATATCAGATTTTCGAAATCTTACCGATTTTTTGAGAAAGCGAACTTTGGTCACGCGCGAACTTTGGTCACACAGCCATACATTAAAATGGATTGAAAACGGCTCTGCGTGAGGGCCTCGCAAAAGCTCCATGAAACGGGCCCTTCTTTTACTTTTGCAATGCATATTGGCACGAACTTAGATCAAGATCTATCGGCAGATGTTGTTTTTTTTGTTTTTGAGAGTTTATTTTCGTCTTCATGTCAACAATGCAAGATAAAATTGTCGGTAAGATCGATCGAGATTCAATTGTAGACCAATCCTTCGCACACATACGGTATTCTCCATCGCTCAAACCATTTTTTAACATGTAAACCTATGGGGTAACCATGGAGTAACCATGGTTATTAAAAATAGTGAAATGTTTTATGCATGGTTACCGAGAATTTTACAGGAACAGTTGAAGTTTATGAATGCAATTCGACCAATCAGATGGCTGGATTTCTTAAGTGAGGTATATAATGTTTAATCTTCTCTACACAGTTGCCAAATTAAGACTATTTAGTTGTATTTTCCCCATTTTATATTAAACCAATGAATAATGTAAATATCCTACCTCCATCGGGTTCTGTGCACGATCCATCGGAGCTGCCTATTGAGTCTGGGAGGCCATTGCAATCAATAGGCCAATCTTCACCAAAGTATAGCTCGTAGGGGACACGAAATTCTTCATCCAGTTCAATACAAGCCGATTGGCAGGCTCTCTTGGTGGGTCCATGGTGGATGCATTGTGGGTAAAACGTCCGACATAACGTCTCGAGCATTCTAGAGGACATGACTGTATCAGGTGTACTCTGGATCTAATAGGAGTAATACCATCACAACACAAACCGTTTAACTCAGATTTAGACAACGCATCAAACAACATCTCAAAACAATGTAAACAGAAATTTGATTAGTCCGACAATGTCATACCATAATTATCAATACAAGCTTCAAGCCCAAAGTTTGTGTTCCATTCATATATTTCTTTCTTCCGGTTACAGTACTTGGGGACAGTAAACTTGTAAACAGTGACATATAGTAAATGCGTGTGGTATCTTCAAGCGCTACCTTTGATTCCTTTTTATCACGGAGAAAATATTGAAATAAAAAAATATAAATATTTAAACTTCAGTCTGCAAGAATTCGATTTTGGTTTGAACATTGAAATATTTAACAAAAAAATATCACAGCAAAACCATATAAAGATGAAAAAAATAAGGTAAAGACAACCAAAATACCAAAAAAAAATGAAATAAAGACAATAATGTAATTCAAAATTTGTTTAATGCGTACTCAAAAAATCATTACCATCTTTTGGTTTAAGTTGATCAATTAATGCATTTAAACAGGTACCTCACTTTAATACAATCATTATATATTTAAGCGATGTGAGAAATTTATAATTTGCAACTCTATTATGTATACCTGGTACATTGTATACATAGCTGCTTCTAAACTCTCAGCATATCTATGAGGAAAGTAAGTCTCGTTGTAAGGTACTATACTTCTACATGATGAAGGTATGTCAGTACAGGGAGCTGTTGGTGAAAATCAAAGATAAAAAATTAATTTAAAGTATAGTTATCAATTTTGTGACGTCCGTAGGGTTTTCAAATTGGAAAGAAACTGTTCGACGATTTAATGGGCCCGGGGGATGCAATTTTGACGATTTGCCGCGACAATAACATAAGTGAATGATATCGCTTAATTTTCAAACCAAGTATACACGCCTCAACTTGTGATAAACAATAAATGAATCTCAATATGATTATATAATTGTAAGTATTATCCAGGCAAAATAACAACAACAAAAAAAGAGAAAAAAAGACATGTTGGAAATCACGTTATCCAGAAATCACTACTTACATCTGAAAATTGGAGACCACGTTTTATATACGTGGTTCGAAATAATGAGCTTGGTGTCATACGTGTGTGATCAATATAAGTAGTATTGTTTTCGTCTTACGATATGTTTATTCGATAAGACATTGTAAGTTTGTCCTTCATCTTATAAATAATATTTAATAATATTTGTAATCGTTTTTGCAAGATCAAAGGAGAACCTCATGAAAGAGCACGTGTATTTTGTCAATACTGCTGACATGGGAATATCGGACGTATATGTATTTTGTTAATTGGTACTGATCAAGGAAATAACAACAAACATCCTTACGGCAATACTCTTCATCGCTGAAATCTCCGCAGTCATTATAGTCATCACACATCGTAGACCGGCTGATGCATACACCTGTTGAACATTCTGTGTCATTACACCCTCCTGAACATAGCGAAATAATGAGAAATAATATGTATAATGAGTTTGATAAAAGGAAGATGCCAATAACGATGGTGTGACAATGATGATGTTAATATTGATGTTAACCATAATATGAAGGTATATGATAATACTACGATGATGGTAATTATAGTAATGATAGTATTAACAAATATATATTATTTATTATAATAAAGAAAATAACAATAATAACAAAAACAATAACAACAATAATATTTATGATAACAATACTAGTATATTCAACAATAATCATCATAATAAAGGAAATATATTATGCCATTGCCATTATGGATGTGCGCTACTTTTCGAAATCCTTCAAAATTTATACAGTTACACACATCTCTTAAAAACGTAAATGCCAATGCTGCTGGAATTCACGAAAATAAAATTAAAGTGGAAAGGTGATGTAACAACCTGGTATAGATGTCACTCGAAGGCTGAAACGTTTTCGGGGTGTTACATAATTACTGGCAAAACGGATCTGTATCGGCGAGACGTTGACGTGAATATTTCTAGGGAGAAAAGACCCCGTCAAAGATGCGATCCGCACTCTCCCGTTGGTAGCATTCAATGATTCAATGAATAAGAAATCATAACTCTGCTCAACATCGAAGTCTATGAACGTTATCATGAAGCCATTGCCTGGTTGAGAATGGACGGTCCATGAGACGCTGAGATCAATTGTGTAATCGGATGGGTAGTTGGGCGACGTGAAGATCCAAGAATCTCCAAGGTTGAGGTAGAAATCTCCTCCTGCCATTAAAACGGATATTTGATGTTAACACAAACGTTTCGCTTTGTGATGAGGGGTGATACCTTTTGGATGTAGACCATATCGCACGGTAATTTCCAGTAACGACAACATTTTGTCGCATATTATAGATACGTTGGCTGACTAGAAACGCAATACAAATGTGTATGAAAAATAGTTTCGAATTCTATCCAATAATTACGAACGCGTCTATTATATTCAAATAACTCGTTAATTCTGAATGAATGACATGAGGTTTCTGTTCCCAACACTTTACCCCATACCTGTTGATGAAGTTGAATTTGCAGTTCCTGTGAATAGGTCAGTAATAGGAGCAACATCAGTTGTGGGTCCACCGGCAGGATTAAAAACAAAACAACAAAAGAAAGTTATGATAGGTTAACCAACATGTATCTCGTTTGATTAACCCACACTTCAATATTTTGTATTACTTGACATTATTCCTTGGTTTAGGTTCAAAATGTTATCATTAAGTTTAAGTCAAGTTGATCAACTATGCGTTCGAAATGAAATACTCCCAAATGGATTGCTTTGGGCATAGGTGTTTTGTCCAATACAATTATTCTTTGAAGGATATTTTTATTGGAAAAAGAAACTTTTCGAAAACATTGCTCATCGACTAAATACGTTTTTTTTTATAGAGTATCTGAAGAAGATTTTAAGAAGAATTGGAAACCTTTAACATATTTGTCAGAAAAATACTTCTTTCAGGCCATTAATGAAAAGTAAGGGAATACAATGGTCAAAAGTACATGTCTTAGTGTGGAAAGAAAACGAAGCTTTTGATTTAGACTCGAGTGATACAACATTGATAGAGAAACATTTTTTAAAGTTGTAAACGATTATCGATTTAGATTCTTACAGTTACTTAACTTCATTAAATAAATGTAGAGTTAAGCCATAAATTGTCAAAAGTACATGTCTATACATGGAATAAAAAGCAAACTTTTAATCATATTTCGAGTGTTACAACTTAAAAAAAAAGCTAAATTGGGTATCTTACGGCAATCTCTTTCATCAGTAAAGTCTCCGCAGTCATCAACGCCATTGCATTCAAAAATACTAGGTATACATCGACCATCCGGGCATTGGAAGCCGTCGCCATGGTTGCAATCTAAGACAACATACGTCATGATGTCAGCAAGTTATAACAACGAGTAACGAAAGAACATACAACACCTTCGAAAGTGAGTCATAGTTTATCTCAATTCAGAATGTTAAGTATTAAACGAGCTTACACTTGTTTTTATGCGTTTTATTTATGTGCCGTGACAGAAAGCCCTGAAACAATAACCCGGGGAAAACTAACTCTGGTACGTAGTGATTACATTGTAATAACACACCCCGTTACAGGTAACAGCCATTAGAATAGATGTGCGAAATCATCTACTATAAATAAAGGATGCTCTACCCTGCCCCGTCCCCTCCCCCACTCCCGCATAACTGGACAATTTACGAGTTTCTACATCTCTGTTTTTTAGCGGTATTTGTCTAGGGGTCATATCCAAGGGGAATGTGTCCTCTAATCAACCTTTTCAATCTTGACACATTGCTAAATCTCTCCATTCACGAAAAGAAATTCATGGAAACAACTCTTTCGATAACATAATTCATTATTGAACCACGTTAAAGATGTGTGGAACTAGATGAATATGAATATAACATTAATGCACGTGCTTATAATATTCTATGCTATCATCAGTCTTTAATGAGTCGAAAATGCGTTGAAATCATAAATGGCGTTGCTGAACACAAATTGGTTATATATAATGATTAAGATGACAATGAAAAGGTTGCGAAATCGACATGAATAAGTACACACTTACCAGGCAATTGGATGGTATTGATTTCTGTTCTAAAGCCTTGGTCAACGACTGAAAAGTCACTCCTAAAATTCAGCCAAAGATAGCTTCCATAAACTGTGATAGGTGTACCAGAATGAGATCCTCTCAAGCTGGTTATCTGTACTTTTTCATCGAAACTCGGTGTTCCTCCAGTGTAGATGGTAAGAGAGTCACAGCACGACTCTGTTATAAACTCCGTGAAATTCACCACAAAACCATACCCTGAGCTCGTAATGACATGCCACAAAACTTCGGCGTTGTTGTGGTACGAATTTGGATAATTTGGTGAAGTAATAACAGTGGTATTCCCTGGGGGAAGATAGATGTTATCAGGAGTCAGCCCTATGATATAATGTGAATCAAAGAGAAAGCAAAGATAGATCAATTAAGAACCATTGCATCAAACGCGATTTATTGAAAAGGCTACATTTGTTTCTACTCCACCATACCACACAAAGCTACGTGCACATCCACCATTCGCTACACACATACAAACACACACACACGCGCGCGCACACGCACACACACACACACACACACACCCATACACACACACGATACACTCAAAAACTCATAAACAAAGATCGAATAAACACGATTTCATCTTAAACTTCACTTTAAGATTTTTCTTTTGAGGCCACCATCCTAGTCAAGCATGCCTATGATTGCGGTCACTTGCACTTTTTCTACGGATAGTTTGAACAATAATTTGAAATTTATAATTTTATGTTATAGAAATATAAAGTTCGTTATTAGATGAACATATGTAAATAAAAATTGACATTAAGTTATTATTGTTTGTATATTTAGTAGTATACCTTACGTTTACATGTTCTCTGTTTTTCAGTTATTGTCACTATGAACATGACGGACAAAGAAAGAGGACAACATATACAGTTCCTCAGGTAGACAAAGGAACATCCCTTCACTACTATTATGTAAACAGGTGAATATTTATGTGACACCTGTTCTACACATGTTTACATAATAGCAGTGAAGGGATGTTCCTTTGTCTACCTGAGGAACTGTATATTTTGTCCTCTTTCTTTGTCAGTCATATTCATAGTGTGTATTAGGGGAAATGCAGAAATCAAATCAAATCAAACATGACACTAACAAAAAAAATCACTGTCATGTTCGCTCATTTGAGTAGGTATCCCACAAAGCTATTGATTGCCTTAAGTTGATTTTGCGAACGTATTCGCGATCATGTTTATCAATTTATAGTAGAATTTTGATAACGTACCAGGAGTAGTCTGTGATGGGGATGGAGTTGTCTCCCAGGGTTGAGGATTTGTCAGATCTGAAACGAAATGTTTGTATTGGTCACGTCTTTAAAAGACACTCTAAAATTACACAGATCAATACTTGAATATCTTGTGTTTAATGCATAATCAACATCCGAAACTGAAAAACTATAGGAATGAGCTATAGTCCGTGGGCCAGAGGGGGCTACCGTGCACCCCCCCCCCTATGATCCTACTTTTTGGGTGTCATTTTGTTCATTGGGATCTATAATATCAGAAAAAAGACGTTCCCAAGAAAAAAACTCATTTGGACACTGTTTTTTGGCTCCTTATTTGAAGATATGTAAAAATGTCAGTTTTTCGTGTTTTGCACACTTTCTTAGGGTTTGTGAAATATGTGCTTACATTTTACCCCGTTTCTCAGCAGATATAACTCTAATCTCCACTAAATTTATAAACAATCTTTTTAAACTATACAACAATAGGTAGACAAAATTATATTATTTTATTTTATTGTCTTCAATTATTAATGACGTTATAAATTTGCATATATTTTGATATGCAAATTTCGGTCTCAAAACCTGTCAAAATCACCTGAAAGTTATATTTTGTCTGCTATTATCATGACATAAGTTTTCAAACCCCCTAATTTGGTGTACAATTATTCATTGATATGTTATCTGATGTTTCCTGCAAAACAAAATCAGTCAACTCATGTAGACATTGTTTTTCCCCCATTATTTTGTATGTAAACATATCAGTTTTCCGTGTATTATACATTTTCTTAGGGTTTGTGAAATATGTGCTTACACTTTACCCTGTTCCTCAGCAGATATAACTCTAATCTCCACCAAATTTATAAACAAACTTTTTAAACTATACAACAATAGGTAGACAAAATTATATTATTTTATTTTATTGTCTTCAATTATTAATGACGTCATAAATTTGCATATATTTTGATATGCAAATTTCTGTCTAAAAAACCTGTCAAAATCACCTGAAAGTTGTATTTTGTCTGCTATTATCATGAAATAAGTTTTCAAACCCCCTAATTTGGTGTACAATTATTCATTGATATGTTATCTGATGTTTCCTGCAAAAAAATTCAGTCAACTCATGTAGACATTGTTTTTTCCCCATTATTTTGTATGTAAACATATCAGGTTTCCGTGTATTATACAGTTTCTTAGGGTTTGTGAATTGTGTGCTTACACTTTGCCCTGTTTCTCAGCAGATATAAGTCTAACCTCCATCAAATTAATAAAAAATCTTTGTAAATCATACAACAACAGGTAGACAAACTTATTTTAATTTATTTGATTGTCTTCAATTATTAATGACGTCATAAATTTGCATATATTTAATATGCAAATTTCTGTCTCAAAACCTGTCAAAATCACTTAAACGTTGTATTTGTTTGCTAATATCATAAAATAAGTTTTCTAGCCCCCTTTGGTGTAATATTATTCATTGATATGTTATCTGATGTTTCCCGCAAATTTTGTTCCCCCCCCCCCCCCCCCCCCCCGCATATTACGATTAATACATTCTGTATATATAATGTACATTCAATTAAAGTTCCTGTTTTAAAAAAATAAAAGCTCAACAAGCAGTATTTCAGTTACTATTGGGGCTAGCCTGTTAACATCAAACTAAATCAAATACAGTATATTACCACATACATCATTGTTTCCTTTTATAGTATCAGCCTGAAGAGGGGGGATCAGACAAAGCCAACTTATTCAGCAGTTGGTCATTAATCCCATTATATGCTATAATACAGTTTTGTTGTTTATACAAATGAATAATCAAACGTATACGGGGTACAATTTCACGAATTTCAACTCACTTGACACAATTAGCAATGGAAGAAGCATGCATCCTCATTCTTGAAGACATTTCAGATGTGCACGGTTATCATCGGGAGTGCGACCAACTTTTTACCAAGAATCTCAATCGACTGTCAGAGATCTTATCTAATGCCACAGAACCTTCAACATCCCGTCCACCCAGATCGTCAATTGATAAAATCATCTTCGATCCTGATTGTATCTTTTTGTAAAAAGGAAGGCTCAAAATCAATCAAAGTGAAAAGCTCTTGGACAACAGAAAGTCACCAATGTAGATTTTGGTGGGTGACAAGTACGATGAAGTAGCTAAACAGAGAACAATGAAAGTAGCCCACAAGAAAGCATTTGCCTGCATATGTAGATTAAATTGTAGATGATGAAATACCTGGCCCTCAACCGCAGAAGCCATTGCCTGTATAGATGACCAGATTCCTACTGAGCTAGAGAAGTTTCTGAACCATTTGTTGAGTGGAAATCCATCTCGACCATCACAAAGAGTGACTAGTCTTGTCATATCTCTTGGGCAAGATATATGTAGGGCAGCCACAAATGGAAAGTGGAAAATGTCCAAGCATATTCTGGTATGGATGACTCTGAGACATCTCTTACGCAGTGCTCAATTGATCACATTCATGAATCGCCTTGTTCTTTCAGAAAGCTATTCATTTTCACTTGAGCTTGAATCTGCCATAGCACAAGCGCTACAGTAGACTTTCGGTATTCTATCTAGACAGGTAGTCCGCCATCCCGTGGAGCCATCAGTCTTCCATTCAGACGTTGACGATTTCAACCAACACATTTCAAGCTTAAGTGGTTCTGGCTCTGTCCACACAGCCCATGGGATTATGCTGCAGGAGATTTCTAACAATGAGACAGTTGAATCTTCAAATAGCATAGCACAGAACCATCAGAAGCACGTACATGAACCAAAGATCGTTCCTTGGCTATTGAACATGAAGGTCCTCTTCCACCTTGTTATGTCAACCGATATAAAGCATTCAAACAATGTGCCAGAAATGATATGGCATGGATGCTTGTCCGAAAAAGTAGTGGAGAGACAGGTCAAGAGCTTCCAGGTTGGGCTGGATTTGTCTCAGTAACATGGGAGGTGCCTTCAAATGTGACGACCATAGATTACTATCCTGTTATAAAATATCCCATAACAGAATTCGATACAATCCACGAGTGCCCGAGAGCTGCAGAAGAAGCAAGCCGCAAGGTTGGCCAAGACTATGTCATAACAACATTTGACTTGGGCGTGTGCATGAAGTCATATCCTCTCATTTGGAGTCATCCATAAAATTACAAGAAACACATTGTGTTGATTGGCACTTTCCATTTGATTTGTGCATACTCCAAGATGCTTGGAAAGAAAATGGAAGGATCCGGACTTGAAGTTATTCTCTTGGAAGCTGGTCTCATGTCTTCTGGGTCTATGAAAGACGTCATAACAGGAAAGAACTGCAACAGGAGTCTGCATTGTCACAAGACAATGGTGGAGTGCTTAGAAAGGCTCCTTTTTATGAGTTTCTGTCAATGACTGGAAAAGATGATGCACTTGTTGGTATAGCTGAAGAATCAAAGAATATCTTCCAAGAGCTAATTCGATCACCAACAAAGGAGAGGCTTGCTGAGGTTGTGGCTAATGCAGATCTGAAGGCGTTAATAGAGTCATACCTTCAAAGCTGATGTTCGAAGAGGATATCTTGGGAAGACGGCACAATTTTTGATGTCTTATGTTGATTGCGTTTGGATTGATCTTTCTTAGATCAGGTCTGTGAAAGAAAATGACTGTCCATTGTACTTGCACTGCCTGTTCCTTATGCCTGACCTGGTCACAATTACTCCCGATATCTGACCTACCTTGATGTATTCTTGGTAAACATTAAAGATTCACATCCTGGTGCCATGACATTGCTCAAAAGAGGTGCAATAAGTGTTGCCAGGTCGCTCATTCCAGGGAACCGATGTGCTGTCGACAAGACAATTGAGGAGATAATCCTGAAGCATGGCAAATTTCGCGGTGGGGGTGGTAGTGGTGTCGGTGTCTCTGGCATAATTGAGAACTACAGTGTATATCAGAGGTGGGCTCAAACATTATGCAGATAATTATGACGTTTGATGGTCACCGTGGAAATAAACACAGAGATCAACAACCAACTCAGATGAGGAAAAGTGAGGGATGTGTATTTAAAAAAGGCCATAGATGATGTAAAAAGCTTCCTCAATCATGTTGATATTGATGACAAGAATGGATTGTATGTTTTTTCTTCCGGTGCCCACGTTCCAGCTGAGGTTGAGAAAGATGTCATGCATGCAATTACCACAGGGAGAGACCAGAAAGAGATGTTCATCAAAGAGCGATTAGAGAAAAAAGACATCGTTCTCTGACCCCTTCAAGAAACTGAAGCTCAAACCATGGCAGAGACAAAAGAGAAATTCAAGCTTAAAACCTCCCAACGAAAAGTAAAAGAGTACAAGCAACAAGGGGACATTGCTATCCAGCTGATGGTAAAGGCACAAAGTTCAGGCAGCCAACTTGATCTATGGGAATTCTTTGATCCCTGTTCTCTACTCAATTGGAACATTGGAACAACTTCTTTGCTTCTTTGCTCGCAACCTCCAACCACTGGCAATTCCTTAGTAGTGGATGATGGTAATGCTGTTTTCTACTACCTAAAAGAGATGCCTGCATACTTCCACGATATTTGCATCAAAATTCACAATGGAGTATTGTCCAAATGCGATGTCATCTTCAGCACAGACATGTACAAGCCAGACTCTTGGAAGTCAAATGAACGGACACGGCGTGGGTGTGCAAAGAATGATGATTAAAGGAGGCAAGACCAAAATACCATCTGACTGGAAGCAGTTCCTAACGAATGATGAGAATAAGAAACAACTTATTCAAGTTCTTCTGGATGTCTGGAGTAAGCACGACGTGGCTAAGAGCCGGGCTAAGAGGCTGCATGGGAAAAGATGATATTCATCAAAGAAGGAGAAGCCCAACTGCTCACTTCTCAGAATGGGAGAGAGACACTGTGTTCTGAGATTCCATCTCTCAACTCAACCCAAGAAGAAACAGATTCACGCGTGATCCTTTATTGCCAATACGGTAAAGGAGCAAGTTTGTGATCATGTGACATGTGCAGATCAAAAGCCCAAACAGCGATATATTTTTTATATTGCTTCATTACGCTCATATCACTTCAAAGATGTCACTAATTTTGCCCAGCACTCCTTGGACTACATGCTTTGTCAGGCTGTGTCTCCACAAGCGCCTTTAAAGGAACCGGCAAAGTCAAGCCAATCAAACTGTTGCAGCAACGCAACAAATTTGTCAAACCTCTGACAGGACTTGGTGATTCGTGGACTGTACCAGAGGAGTTGCTATCCAACCTGGATTAAATGTACATTATATATACAGAATGTACTAGTTATAATAAGCGGGGGAGGGGGGGGGGGGTGCGCATATGAGTTGACTGAATACTGATTTTTTTTTTGCGGGAAACATCAGATAACATATCAATGAACAATATTACACCAAATTAGGGGGCTAGAAAACTTATTTCATGATAATAGCAGACAAAATACAACTTTAAGGTGATTTTGACAGGTTTTGAGACAGAAATTTGCATATTAAATATATATGCAAATTTATGACATCATTAATAATTGAAGACAATAAAATAAATTAAAATAAGTTTGTCTACCTATTGTTGTATGATTTAAAAAGATTGTTTATTAATTTGAAGGAGGTTAGACTTATATCTGCTGAGAAACAGGGTAAAGTGTAAGCACAC
This sequence comes from Strongylocentrotus droebachiensis, assembly GCA_035222895.1. Classification (NCBI taxonomy): domain Eukaryota; kingdom Metazoa; phylum Echinodermata; class Echinoidea; order Camarodonta; family Strongylocentrotidae; genus Strongylocentrotus; species Strongylocentrotus droebachiensis. Next base: position 25,788 of record JAVYIG010009915.1, read on the forward strand.
AATTCACAAACCCTAAGAAAATGTATAATACACGGAAAACTGATATGTTTACATACAAAATAATGGGGAAAAAACAATGTCTACATGAGTTGACTGATTTTGTTTTGCAGGAAACATCAGATAACATATCAATGAATAATTGTACACCAAATTAGGGGGTTTTAAAACTTATTTCATGATAATAGCAGACAAAATATAACTTTCAGGTGATTTTGACAGGTTTTGAGACCGAAATTTGCATATCAAAATATATGCAAATTTATAACGTCATTAATAATTGAAGACAATAAAATAAAATAATATAATTTTGTCTACCTTTTGTTGTATGATTTAAAAAGATTGTTTATTAATTTGAAGGAGGTTAGACTTATATCTGCTGAGAAACAGGGTAAAGTGTAAGCACACAATTCACAAACCCTAAGAAAATGTATAATACACGGAAAACTGATATGTTTACATACAAAATAATGGGGAAAAAACAATGTCTACATGAGTTGACTGATTTTGTTTTGCAGGAAACATCAGATAACATATCAATGAATAATTGTACACCAAATTAGGGGGTTTTAAAACTTATTTCATGATAATAGCAGACAAAATATAACTTTCAGGTGATTTTGACAGGTTTTGAGACCGAAATTTGCATATCAAAATATATGCAAATTTATAACGTCATTAATAATTGAAGACAATAAAATAAAATAATATAATTTTGTCTACCTTTTGTTGTATAGTTTAAAAAGATTGTTTATAAATTTAGTGGAGATTAGAGTTATATCTGCTGAGAAACGGGGTAAAATGTAAGCACATATTTCACAAACCCTAAGAAAGTGTGCAAAACACGAAAAACTGACATTTTTACATATCTTCAAATAAGGAGCCAAAAAACAGTGTCCAAATGAGTTTTTTTCTTGGGAACGTCTTTTTTCTGATATTATAGATCCCAATGAACAAAATGACACCCAAAAAGTAGGATCATAGGGGGGGTGCACGGTAGCCCCCTCTGGCCCACGGACTACTACGTTCTTAACAATTTAGTGAAACCTGTCTTATGGTACCGGTTTTCCTTTTAAAACTCTAGATACATGTGTGATCAGTGGCGTACGCAGGATTTTATCAAGGGGGGTGTTTTAAAATTTGAAAATCGCGCCGAAAATTTTGCAACGACTTAGCCAGAAGCTGAATAAGCGGGGGCGGGGGGTGGTTAAGAGCACATTTCAAATATTTTTTTATCCAGGATTTGAGAAATTTTTTCACAACGCCTCAGCCAGCCGGTGAACAAAACACACACATTAACAAAGTTTGAGGGGGTTCAACCCCCCCCCCCCCCCTCTGCGTACGTGCCTGTGTATGGTGGCTCCAGTATTCGATATTGGAATCACTTATGGGCCTAATAAAGATTTTCTGATGCAGCAATGAGTGTTTTTAAAAATATATATCATAATTCGAGTGTTACAACTTAGAGAAAGAGCAAAATTGATAATCTTACGGCAATCTGTTTCATCAGTAAAGTCTCCGCAGTCATTAACACCATCGCATTCAAAAATACTAGGTATACATCGACCATCCGGGCATTGGAAACCGTCGCCATGGTTGCAACCTAAAACAGCATACGGCATGATGACAGCAAGTTATAACAGTGAGTAACGGAACAACACATAACGACTTCGAAAGTGAGTTTATCTCGACACGCAATCCAAATTTGCATGAAATATAGTGTCAAATTATATCCAATAATTACGAACTAATTGCTTTTGACATAGGTGCATTGTCCAGGACTATGATTCTTTTGAGGATATTTTAGGGGGTATTTATATTGGAAAATAAACCTTTCGAAAACATTACTCGTCGACTAAATACGTATTTCTTAGAGTATCTAACAAAAGATTTAAGAAAATTTTTGAAACTTTCAACATTTTTGTCTGACAAATACTTATTTCATGTAATTAATGAAGAGTAAGGGTCAGTGGCGTACGCAGGATTTTTTCAAGGGGGGGTTTTAACATTTCGAAATCGGGCCGAAAATTTCGCAACGACTCAGCCAGCCGCTGAATAAGCGAGGGGGGGGGGGGGGGGGGGAGGGGGGTGGGGGGGGTAAGAGGACACTATTTTTATTTTTTTTTGTCTCCATTTTGGAAATTTGACATTTCTCTTCGTTGGGGGGGGAGGGGGGGTAAGGTCACCTTTTTAACGTCAACCATTGGCATAATTACCGAAGGGGGGGGGGTTCCTCCGAAATCCACACATTAAAAATACCAAAGGGGGGGGGTTAACCCCCCAAACCCCCCCCCCCCCCCCCCCCCCCCTGCGTACGTGTCTGGTAAGGGTATATAATGGTCAATAGTACATGTCTTTCTGTGGAAAGGAAACAAAGCTTTTGATTTAGATTCGAGTGATATAACATTGATAGAGAAACTTTTTAAAGTTACTTAAATTCATGAAATAAATGGAGAGTTAGGGCATAAATGGTCAAAATTACACGTGTATGTATGGAATAAAAAGCAAACTTTTTATCATAATCCGAGTGTTACAACTTAGAGAAAGAGCTAAATTGGATATCTTACGGCAATCTGTTTCATCAGTAATGCCTAGGTCACATTTGCTCTACGGCTAGGATACGGCGGCCGTACGCCCTTAAAATCGAGAAATATTTGCGGCGGTCGCAAAGAATCTGCGGTGGCCTCATGGTCACCCTAGAGCGTATCCCTGTCTTTACAGGCCGTACGGGTCGCCGTGGGATTATAACGCGGAGTTTTAACTGTTTTCATTTCTATGTTCGCTGTAGCGATTATAAACGCCGTAGCCATGCCGTAGAGCGGTTCCACGGCGACCGTACATTGGATGTAGGGTAGCCTTGCGTTGTATATACTCCAGGGGTGAAGCGGTAGCATCAGTTTTGCCGCACGGTCGCCGTATGGTTCCACTTCGGCAGCCTTGCAGGCACCTTGCGTCTGCCTTAGTATTTGTCAAAAGGCTACGGCCCCGCTATGGCCGCCGCAGGGACGCCCTAATGCGACCGTGCGTCATCACTTCAAAAGCCGTACGGCTGTCGCAAATTGTCTACCCTAACAAATGCCTGGATTGCTTTTGGCCGTATATATTTTAGACCGCACGGCCGCCGCGGCAAATGTGACCTAGGCATAAAGCCTCCGCAGTCATCAACGCCATTGAATTAAAAATCACTAGGTATACATCGACCATCCGGGCATTGGAAACCGTCGCCATTGTTGCACTCTAAGACAACATAGCCATGATGTCAGCAAATTATAACAACAAGTAATGAAATAACATATAACGCCTTCGAAAGTGAGTGCTAGATTATCTCAATTCAAAATGTAGCGAACGCATTCCCGATCGAGTTTATCAATAGTATAATGATGATAACGTACCGGGCGTTGGCTGTGATGGGGATGGAGTTGACTCCCAGGGTTGAGGATTTGTCAGATCTGAAACGAAATGTTTGTATTGATCACGTCTTTAAAAGACACTTTACAATTACACAGAACAATACTCAAATATCTTGTGTTCAATGCCTAATCAACATAAAAAAACGGAAACACAATAGCAATGAGCTCCATTCTCAACAATTTAGTGAAACTTGTCTTGTGGTACCGGTTGTCCTGTTAAAACTCTAGATACATGTGTGATGGCTCCAGTATTTGATATTGGAATCAATAATGGGCCTAATAAAGGTTTTCTGATGCAGGAATGGTTTTTGTTTTTAAAGGATATGTATTGACTTTAATAAGTATAAGACTATTACGCAATAATATGGAATCAATTATGGGTCTATTAAAGGTTTTCTGATGCAAAAATGGGTCTTTTTTAAAGGATATTTATTGATTCTAATAAGTATAAGACTATTACGCAATAATGAAATGTAAAGTTCGTATAGTTGTAAGATAACTATGAAATAACAAAAGCAATACTTTCAAATTCATGAATTTCCTATTAACCAGACGATAAGAACTTGTTTAAACCTTGTTAATTTTTCACAACCGTGGAATCCCACTAAGACAAACATTATTGTGCTCCGTAAAAATAGTAAACATGAAGTTGCTCTACTTGAAGTAGCACTAGCAGAGGCTCAATAGACTCTACATGGACAATTTGAATAGAGTTACTAAAAAGACGCAACTTACTGCCATCGATAGTTACGATCACAGCTCTGAATCCGTCTCTCGAGACTGTCCAATCACTCTTGAATACGAACCAGAACTCCCGTTCAGGTATAAAGCCCGAAATACGCTGTCCGTTAAGTTCTTCGGAGAATTCAAAGACAACGGTGCTCTGGTTCGTGGGGTCGGGACCCCTCCCTACAGTGAGCGTATCGAACACAGGTTCCAACGAGAATGATTCAAAGACGATGTGAGCCCTCGTTCCATTTTGTACACGGAACTGCAATGTACGGGTGATGTTTGGGGGATATGAATTCGGAAAGTCAGGTGATGTTACGTAAATCGGCGAACCAGGTCGGAGTACTGTGTAACTGTCTTCATCACCTGGGAGAAATGTAAAAGATCATTGATCCAGTTTGTTATCAAGTAATGTAAATTTACCAAGAACGTTTGACAGACGTTATGAAACCTGATGTATTATGTTTTGTTCTTCATAGATTAAAAAATAAATAAAAAAGGAACATCTATATTTCGAGCAAGTACATCAACGAAAAAAACACATTAAAGATCCTCAAAAAAGGCCAAGTCCGGTCCAAGAACAAATTGCTCCGAAGAGACACAGCAATTAGAGAAAAAAATTAACACGTTATAAAAACTGGACAGTCAAAGATAATCTTTATTGACATAAAAAACAAGGAAAACTCGGTTATGAAATTGATATATACAATTGAAGGCAAACGTACCAACTCGTGGTAGACAATTGTTGGTAAGTCTGAAGTCATCGACCGCCATGTCACCGGTACCTTCAACGATGATCCAACCTGACCCCAACTCACTGAGATCTACCTCACCTACTAGCCACATGTAGTCCCTCGATCCTGACGTGTTCCACAGGAGCTGTGTCGTCATGTTGTCTTCGTCGAGATAGGTTATATTGAGCGTCCCCATGTCTGCACCGTGCAAGTTGTAATAGAACCTGAAGCATAAGGGGCTATGAGGTGTGATCCTTGGACTGATGAGCCTACCAACACGGTCGTTGCTCGCAAATGAGGATTCGATGAATAAGTAATACCCACCTGGAATCAACCGATTAACCAAGGTAAAAAAAAGGAGTTATACGTGGATAAGAATATAAGATGAAAGGCCTACCTGTACCCAGTAGTAGAAGTAGTAGTAGTAGTAGCAGTAATAATAGTAGTACAGTTATAATAATAGTAGCAGTAGTAGAAATAGGGGTAGATTTATTAGTAGCAGTAGTATTAGTTGTAGTAGTAGCAGTAGTAGTAGTTGTAGTAGTAGTATAGCAGTAGTATAAGTAGTAAAAACAGCAACAATAACAACAATACTGATGATAATGATTGCTACATTGATATTGCTCACGTATCCTTACCGATGAATTCCAAAGGCGCCTACAACGTAATATTATCACATTTGCTATATCGAACCTAGCTGCCCTCAGGCGCTGAAAGTTTTTCGGAATAAATCCCTACCAGCTACCAACCTACTATGCCTGGTTGGAGAGCAGCAAACGTATTGCTTAAAGACATTAGAACCGCGGCGGGACTCGAACAGCGGACCATAAAGTAATTAAGTATAAGCATATTAATTATACAGGTAAGGTTTAATTCAACAAAGTGCTAATTTAAAGCCAAGTTAAAGTAGTGGCGTTTTCTCAATTCAAATTGATAGGAGACGCCCCGCTATATCGGTATTATAACACCAATCCGAAACTTTACATGGACGTTGGCACCATTTAGTCTTGTCATAAATCAACTACTTAGAGCTATGGTCACAATTCAGAGCGGCGACCGGCCGATTTCTAGCCTGCTCGGTCTCCGCTGGAATTTAGGCATCGCCTAAGGATTTTTGGAGAAGTCGAGCAGGCTGTAGAGCCCCAGCGATGAATGGACGGTGCCCTGTAGATTTCCCGTCGATCGCCGGTCGATTTTAGGTCAAAACTGGGCAAAATCGGGAGCTTTCCCGAGCGGCGTCCCGGCAGTGACCGACTGATGACCCACCGATTCCAGAGCGGTCTCCCAACGGCCATCGGCTGATTTTAAAGAAATTGCCCGGCGGCCGACCGGTGATCTGGCGATGCCCTAAAAACACGCGGTGCCAGGGCGGCAACCGCTCGGTGCCTGTGCGAAATTGGCTAAAAAATTAGCGACCGGTCACCGATCAGGCTACTTTTTAGGGTTGTAACCACAGCTTAAGCGGTACAACAGATCTTCTTCCTTAATATCCATATCAAACACAGGTAAATAAACAGAACATATACAGGGAACTTACTTGAGTTGCCATAGGTATGGTCACTCGACGGTCCACCAGAGTTTGTCCTGCGTGATCCTCGAATCCAATTGATATCATCCTCTTCACTCACTTGATCCCAACCACACAGGGAATGCTCAAAATTACAGTTGACCGAAAGCATCGAAGAATGATCCGGATCTTTGATATTTCAAATATGAGAAATGAAAAGGGTCTGCAATCATCCCTCTTAAAACTCGCACTTTAAAGTCACACATTTAAAAGGCATGAGGAATGACAACTATTTCGACTCGTAGGTTGAAACTTTTAAAATATTGGATACCATATTTCCAGTGTTGGATACAACATGTTAAAAAGTGGTAATCTACAATTCTAAAAATGATGTCTCTCCCCGACCTTCTTAATGTTGAATTAAAACGTCAGTATTTAGAGTGTACCCACAGTCACGGTCGTCGAATTCAAGACATTACGCTCAGGTTTTTGCGACAGGTTTTAACGACAGTACATCTCGAGAGTGTGACTTTTAAATATTGTCATGCGGTTTTTGAGTTGCTTGGACAAACAGAATACACTAATAACTATTCGAGTGGCAGTAATCACGCGTGCTTCCTGCAAAGCTATGGAAGGCCGTTGGTGACTTTATTCATATGCCCCAGACGTATAGAAAAGGGCACACTTGTGTTAATAAACTAGCAGATGTGTGCTATCGCACATTGCACACGTCTGCTAAATAACAGGCGGTGATTGGTCAATTAGCAGACATCTGCCTGTTATTTAGCACACGTGTGCCATTTTCCATACGTCTGGGGAATGTGAATAAAGTCATCAACGGCCTTCCATAGCATTGCAGGAAGCATGCTTGATTACTGCCACTCGAATTGATCCAAGGCGCCTAAGGACAACTCTTTAGGAATCGTATGATGAATGCCTATCTCAAAATCGAAACTTACCAAGGCAAACGTATCCCAATGAAAAGTCTTCGCACGCAGCATCGCATGAGTTGTTGTCACACGATGCCTCCGATGGATCTTATGATAAGGAAATTATATCCGGTCATAAAATATGTTAATACATCCCAGAATATAAAGAAGGAACACAATTTATTATAGATAAGCAAAGGAATATCTGGTAACTTTAGAAATAACACCGCTATCCAAGATGCTGAATCGTCTAACTCGTTCATTTTTTACAATTTTCTGTTAATAGGCCATATTCGTAATGTAATCAAAATTAATGCATAACTATTTGTTAAGTGCCTCGTTACAAATGATTTCAAATAATTGTTACGAGTAATTGTATTTCAATAGTCAGAATGCGAATTGCATACATCCCGTGTTGTTATGTAGGACAAGCCATAATATTTGTCCTTCCTCACAACAATTAATGTATCCAATTTGCAATCTGACAATTGAAATACAAAAATAATTTGTATCATGGCACTTAACAAAGATTTATGCATTACAATTGATTACATTTCGAAAATGGTCTATTACTATTTTACAAACTTTCAAGATAGAAAGATGATTGCAAATACACAAAGTAATTTTGTTTTATCTTCTAGTTTCGATCCTAGTGAATCTATTTATTTACTTCTTATTGTATTTGATAAAATGAATAATACAATTTTGTACAACTTTTCGACGTTTACTCACATCTTTTAGTCTTTGACAGTCTTTGATTGAATTAAAAAGCATTGAATAAACGTATGCCAATTCTTCGTATTTTAACTCACCTGTAATATATATGGCATCAACATTCGCATGAAAGCCTCCCACCTCCCCATCAGACACGATCCTCATCCAGGCACTCTGGCTTGCGATCCGATAAAAAGTTCCAAAGGCTCCATCAGTATCCGAAATGATCGAGCTGAGATCATTAGGATTCCCACCATATCCGATGAACAGCTTGTCAAATGGTCGTTCCATGCTCACGGAGTAGAAGGTTAAGTCAATTGTGTTGGCGATGTGTGTTGTGATGATCAGGATCCTATCAATGTTGTTAAGGTAAGGACCCAGTGGGAAGAAGTGCCCTGGAAAATTTAAATTCTCAGAAACACCCAAACTAAGAGTAAGATGGATGACACCTTCGTCTTGCTCTAAAAAGGGAATAAGAGAGAGTAATCAGTGAGAAGATAAGAAATTCGAGTAAAAATATATATCATCTACATCTTTACCACATAATTGCTTTCCAACTTTTCGCATTTAGGCTTCATTACATGATCATTTAAATAAAGGTATTGAAAACAAATAAGAAACAACATTCATCAAACTTCCGAACTGTCAGAAGAGTTTTGGACTGGAGACATGGCGGTATGGGCCATGTTTACATTGTACTCCGAATGGGCGCCTAAAATTAAGGTATGCCGCTCTAAAAATGAAAAGTATATTTCGAAGAACAATGTGTTTATATTTTCCAATGAACAACCAAGAAATTTTGAAAGAAATCCTATGGCCGAAAATGTACAAGAGAGTTTCAAAATGTTCAAAGTTTTCGAGAACAATTAGGCATTCGCCTTAAGAATACTTCAAATGAGGACATCACTCCTACATCTGCAAATATCCTAGTGTTAAATCAATAAACGCTTACATTATTACATTGATGAATTACATTCTGCTGCTATATATATACTTACTATCTGGAATAGTATGCGTTGTGGAATTTATAAATTGACTGTAATGCGAAACCTTGGTGTAGACACCTGGAGTGTTGGGTCTACCGCAGCCGTAGCCAAAGCTTGTGATACCGACCAGATGAAAGCGGCCATCATGATCTTCGCATTGGAGAGGTCCACCGGTGTCACCCTGGTTCGAAAGAAAACATAGTACAATGTTCATCTATGGATGCATGGTATTCTTTTTAAAAGTTCTCTATCAGAAATAATTACAAGATGAAGATGCCCATTTTAATCCAAACACTGGACATGGTAAAGGTGTCATACAGTATTACCTTTGTTTGACAGTACACACATCACACGTATCATGGCATTGTATAATGTTGAAAATAGTTAGGCTTTATAGTCTGAGGCCTGATCGTTTTTTTATTCGCTATGGGATGCTTCGTATTTCTTAGTAGAAAGCTATAAAATATTATGAGATGCACAAGAGTAATAGCCCTGTTTAAGTCAATTAAAGGTTGCAGCAAAAGTAGATGTAAAAGGTATATATTTAATTGTTTTATATATTGTAGTCACATGCATTGAATTCCCCATAAATAGAACTGTGTAAAGTTTATACTTCAATGTAGACAGCATGAAGGGAAGCCAGAGGCTGAATTATCCAGGCATCTAAAGAACTCAATATCCTTGACATGCGATAAAGTACCAACTTACCTGGCATGCATCCATCTGACCTGACAAATGACCTGCGCAAAGCATGCCTGGTGTGATCGGACGGTCGTAGTACCGTTCTTGACACTCCGAATGATTGAATAGATTTACAGTAGCTTCTTGGAGTATGTCAGATACAGCACCGCCTATAATGTATAAAATGCACAAGTTATAGAATATAAAAGTTCGGGCTTGAAGTTTCTAAATGTCCATTAGAGACATAAAATATACGCCTACATAATTATTAATTTGCTTGTATCAAATATGTACACCGCTTAAAAGCTGGTGATTGCAATAACATACATTAGACTAGAACACACAGTGAGGTAAAATTCACATGTTAAAATATATCACATAAATACATGTATTACTTTTTGCTAGCGATGTAACAAACTTTTTCTTCCAATATCCAATACGTCACTGTCATGTTTCCACATTTCAAAAGGTGACGTACAAGGCTATTGAAATTGACTTCGTTTGATATTTAGAAAAAACAGTCGCGGTCATGTTTTATGTAGATTATATTTTACGTCACTCATTTATATATTTCTCATCTTCGAGTGATATATTATTATCATAGTTAAGTAGATGTAGTTGTATCATACCGTTCTTGTAAATGAATCATGAAAATAACGCTTCAATAAAGTTATTACAATAAAACTAATATTAGTGAATGTTTCAACACCTTCATCCGTATGGCCCCATCCAGTGATATAGCAAGTCTTGTACTGGGTATAATCATCGTGCACTCCTAAGCAGATGGGACTGATGTAATCATTGACAAACTTGATCGGAGTCTTGAACTTGATGATCCCGATGTCATTTGCTATGGTTTCACTGTCGTAGTCAGGATGGGCTAAGCCTATTATCTCTAACTCCATGTGATATGGTGAGGTCATGGACAGTTTCAGATCACCCAGAACCGCTGTTTCAAATTTGTCTCTGAAAACATCAAATATTCGCAATCAATCGTCATTTATACAGGGCCACTTTAGGTAAGTGTAAACGAAGTAAATTAAGAGGACTTTACATTTCTGTTAATGAAATGAAGACCTGAGCAATTGTAAGTATCAGTATATGCTTCAGACCTACAAAAAGGTCTCGCACCTGTCATTCAGCATCGCCATGTTCTTCCAAAAACATCATAGTGTTTAAATAAATAATTACCAACATGTGTTACTGAATAAGAATACCAGATTTAGGACTACAATATTTACTTTCCTTTTGATTTGCCAAAATGTAGATACATGTAAATAAATCACATTCTAGAGAGTAAATATAAAAAATGATGAATTAGAGGAATCAAAGAAAATATCTTTTTGAGTTCATATCTATCAAAAATGTAAAAGTTTCGAAATAATACTTACGGTAATCTAAGCTAATTCAAGGCTGAGTCAATGGAATTAACGACCCCCCCCCCCCCCCACCGCTAGATATTTGCTAAAAAAATGAAACGTACACGCAATGTGCTGCAGTGACAGCTGTGGTACTGTTGATGACTACAGCAGCACATCTATGAACGTTGGAGCGATCTCTGAGAGAAACCATCCAGGGCCAGTCCCCGAGCTGAGTCGATGAACCACCGATGATACGAGGACGGGACGAAGAGAAGCCTGGTCGATATCCACATTCTCTTATAGCTGCAGCAGGTAAGGAAGTTAGATTTGAGTATCAATTTTTTTAAAGGGACCATCTCCCTATTATTTTCGTTTTTACTGGGATTCATATTCACAAAACAAGTAACTTGCTATTGTTGTGTAAGGTTTCAGACTTCCGAAACTGGATCAAAATAGTATTAATCGTCGTAGAACATTACTTTTGTGCGCATTGTACACTTCAAATAAGTCTGCCCTTTGTTGGAAGCCGCACGTGGTTGACCGTACAGTATAAATCATCTAGTTAATCACAATTCACAAATTATTCACAAACTATTATTGCTATTTAGAATTTAAAGCACCTTTCGTAACATCAATCAAGACGATTTTGCGTGCTTGAATGAATCTATTTATACTGCTTTTGTAAGTTATTCCAGAATCAGATATACTAGTAATCTAATCGTATAGTGAATGTGTGGCTTGAAATAATTCACGACACTGATAGTCAACTCTCTATTCATGTCGTGAATTTAAAAGGAATCGTGGCGAAATATTACAAGTCTTACCAATTTCACAGTCAGTGCCTTCCCAATCAGCTTCACATATACATATGTAAGATCCATCCAAGTTCACGCAATCTCCGTGGTAGTTGCACACTCCCTGCATACTGCATTCATTAAAATCTTGATATCAATAGGAAAAAAATCATGACAAATTTTTATTTTCCTACCAAAATTTTTATTTTCACAACATCAAAACGGGATATTTACGTAAACTCGTCGATGAGACATTTTCTCTTAGTCTTTGGGATCCTTTCCATAGTGACTGTAGTACAGTTTCAAATGAAATGTTTTAACTATGGAATAAAATGTTTAAACTATGAAATAAAATGGATTTCAGCAAAGAACTGAACATTACCCCACCACATACTGGACATAATCAAATGAAATGTTTTAACTATGGAATGAAATGTTTAAACTATGAAATAAAATGGATTTCAGCAAAGAACTGAACATTACCCCACCACATACTGGACATAATCAAGAAGATGCTTTGAATTGACGTTTTAAATGAGAACCTGTAAAAGCTTATCTGAATAAGAGAACATACCTGATTCACATTGAGGGCCAATGTAACCTGAAGGACACATACAGGTAACAGAGTTAAAGTCCGCCAGGCATGTTCCTCCATTTTGACAGAAATCAACGGGACAGCTCTCAATACCTGTAGGAGAAAGATCGTAATCACATCAGAATATTCATCCGTAAAGAGTATTGCAATCGTGGACAGCTGATAAAAATGAAAAGATATTCTTTAATAAAAATAAAATTTTCTTATCACGTGTCTGGTATCGAATATATAAATGACGGTGAGTTTATAGATACTTAAAATATAGTAGGAACGTGAACACAACAATTATTTTTGACATATGCACCTTGCAAGAAATGCATGGATTTATGTAATGTGTGATTGCAAAGACATTAGCCACATTGATCCCAATATCGGCTTAATATATGCGATTTACATATCTTCATGCAAGGTTGCGTTAACGCCTAGTACAACCAACATGAGAATTATTACCATCATCTAAAATATTGTACAATTTTACCTAGATAGAGACTTTCGATGTTGTATCTATGTTTAAAATACAAGCATTAGCGTACCAGTTTCACAGTTGTTTCCAGTATACCCATCAGCACATTCACATGTGTATGAACCTGCTGTGTTGATGCAAGATGCCCCGTTCAGACACGGGTTGCCACGTCCACACTCATCTATGTCTGTAATAGAATGTTCCAAGATAGGAAATATTTAATCACTGGTATTGCTCTTACTTGACAGTATAAGTGCAATTATCACACATAGTATGTTGTGATTCATAGTTTGCATGGGCTAAAGCAAGGGTAATATATGATTATACTTAATAAGCGCCTAGAATATCCTATGGGATGGGCATAAAGGAAATATAAGTTATCTCTTGATGTCATAACCAATCACTATGGAAACTATTTCATTTTTTTTCTTCATGTGTTATCTCTACAGTTTGTGTCCTTTAGTATATCAAAACCGCTGGAGGTTACAAAGGAAATAAAAATAAAGATCCTTTGGTTTGTTTTTTCTAGGGTGCTTTGATCAATAAATTAATAGAAATGTACCCATTTTATGATGATAGTATTAGATGAAATAAATGATTACGTGCAGTTTCATACTGCGGTACAGAAATAATGAAAGAGTAAGTGCTGGTTGTTTTATATGTTGTAAAGTAAAGCATTGCACTTAAGAAGGCAATATTCTCTTCTCCTTTCTATAAGCTGTTCAACTATCAATGTATCATGACGAGAGATTATTTCGTTCTATCTTACCTAATTCACAGTCTGCGCCGTACCATCCGGCTGCACATCCACCAATGCCTTTATAGTAGTAAAAATTAAAGAAATATATCAGTTTGCATCTATTAATTCGATAATTGGTCATTTGATAATCTGGTAAACAGTTTGTCTGTTGTTGCTGTTGAGATTGTATGATTTATTTCATTAAAAGAAATGGTGATAACTTTTGATATATAAGCAGGCATCAACCATAACACATTCATGAGATCTACTACTTTGCCCCAATGATTTGGAAATAACTCAGATAGGATATCTTATCTCGAGAGGTATGGTTTAATCAAACGAAGCTAAGGTCATGATATAGAATGAAAACACTGATTGACTATGACCAGATCGAACAAAAGGTGATAAGCTTATATCTATATTCCAAAATATTAACTCCTCCCTTCTCTATAGTTTATCCACATACTTATTTCACAATGAAGGCCGACGAACCCAGGAAAACAAACACAATATGGAATCTCGGTTCCCTCCATGCATATTCCTCCATTTTGACAGAAATCAGCAGAGCACCCTTCGCTACCTGTAAACGTATTTGGACATATAAATATTAATAAGTGCTCGGTTTATCACGTTGATGATGTGAAGCCGAAAAAATTGCGGGATTAATTTAAATTGAAGTTGCAACAAATGCTCTAAAAGGGATGAATGTTAATAAATATCCTGGTATAGATTGCCTAATTGTGGAGTTTTTAAATGAGTTCTGGGTCGAAATACAAGATCTTGTTTTAGACAGTTTTAATGAAAGTTATAAAAAGGGTAAGCTAAGCTATTTGCAAAGGAAAGGAGTCACTGCTCTGCTCAAAGGTGGTGATGCGATGGAATTAGGAAATTGGCGGCCCATTACATTACTTAATACCGATTTTAAAATACTTGCAACTGTGTTGGCAAACAGACTCCAAAATGTTTTAACACACTTTATTAGTGAAGACCAAGTAGGATATCTTAAAGGCAGGAGTGGTATTTATAATTCCAGATTAACGCGAGATAGGATGATTATAGTGCATTTAATAAGAATGAATGATTTATTTTATTAAAATAAATCGTTATAACTTTTGATATATAAGCAGGCAACAACGATAACAAATTCATGAGATATAATACTTTTCCACAAAGATTTGAAAATAACTCAGATAGGATATCTTATCTCGAGAGATATGGTTTAATCACCCGAAGCTAAGGCCATCATATAAAATGAAAGAATAGATTGACTTTAATCAGAGCGAACAAAATGCGATAGCCCTTTATATAATTTCTCCATTATTAACTCCTCCCTGTCCTATAGTTTATCAACATACCAAATTCACAAAACAAGCCGACGAACCCAGGAGCACAAACGCAAAATAGAGAATCTGTTCCCTCCACGCATGTTCCTCCATTTTGACATAAATCAGCAGAGCACCCTTCGCTACCTGTAAGCGTATTTGTACATATAAATATTTAATAAGGGCTCAGTTTATCACGTTGATGAAGAAAAGCAATTTTCATCAACTTCCTTGATTTTTGCCATAATTACTGTTTAGATGATATGTCTTGGAAATAACCTTTTAAGCTTTTTGTTTTATTTTAATGTAAAGAAAGTAGAAAGACATAATATAAGAGAATACAAATAAAAGTAACAATGATAATAATAATATTATTGATAATAATAATATACTTTTACTTTTAATTTTTGTTAAAGGGACCATCTCCTCCCCCCTCCCAGCACACAAACACAAGCATGCGATAATATATAAATGACAGTGAATTCATAGATACTTAAAATATAGTAAGAACGTGAACACAACAATTATCGTTGACAGATGAACTTTGTAAGAAATGCATGGATTTCTGTCATTTGTGATTGCCAAGACATTAGCAACAATGTCAAAAATAAAAATTAATGGCGCTATACATATGTCCATGTAAGGTTGCGTTAACGCCTAGTACAGCCAACATAACAAATATTACCATCATTTTAAATATTATACTTTTTAACCTAGATAGAGACTTCCAATGTTGTATTTATCTTTAAAATACAAGCATTAGCGTACCAGTTTCGCAGTTGTTTCCAGTATACCCATCAGCACATTGACATGTGTATGAACCTGGTGTGTTGATGCAAGATGCCCCGTTTAGACACGGGTTGCCACGTCCACACTCATCTATGTCTGTAATATAATGTTCCAAGATAGGAAATATTTAATCACTGGTATTGCTCATACTTGACAGTATAAGTGCAATTATCACATACTATGTTGTGATTCATAGTTTGCATGGGCTAAAGCAAGGGTAATATATGATTATATTTTATAGGCGTTTTGAATATCCTATGGGATGGGCATAAAGGATATATAAATTAGCTCTTGATGTCATAACCAATCGCTATGCAAACTATTTCATTTTTGTCTTTATGTGTTATCTCTACAGTTTGTTTTCATTAGTATATCAAAACCGCTGAAGGTTACAAAGGAAACAAAAATAAAGATCCTTTGGTTTGCTTTTTCTAGGGTGCTTTTATCAATAAATTAATAGAAATAAACCCATTATATAATATAGTTTCAGATGAAATAAATGATTACGTGCAGTTTGAAACTGCGGTACAGAAATAATGAAAGAGTATTAAGTGCTGGTTGTTTTATATGTTGTAAAGTAAATCATTGCACTTAAGAAGGCAATATTCTCTTTTCCTTTTTATAAGCTGTTCAACTATGAATGTATCATGGCGAGAGAGATTGTTTTGTTCTATCTTACCTATGTCACAGTCTGCGCCGGACCATCCGTCTTCGCATCCACCAATGCCTTTATAGTAGTACAAATTAAAGAAATATATCAGTTTGCATCTCTGGTAAACAGTTTGTCTGTTGTTGCTGTTGAGATTGTATGATTTATTTCATTAAAAGAAATGGTGATAACGTTTGATATATAAGCAGGCATCAACGATAACAAATTAATGAGATATACTACTTTGCCCCGAGGATTTGGAAATAACTCAAATAGGATATTTTATCTCGAGAGGTATGGTTTTATCAAGCGAAGCAAAGGCCATGATATAGAATGAAAACACTGATTGACTATGATCAGATCGAACCAAAGGTGATAATCCTATATCTATTTTCAAAAATATTAACTCCTCCCTTCTCTATAGTTTATCCACTTACTTATTTCACAATGAAGGCCGACGAACCCAGGAGCACAAACGCAAAATAAAGAATCAGATTCCTCCAAGCATATTCCTTCATTTTGACAGAAATCAGCAAAGCACCCGCCACCTGTAAACGTATTTGTACATATAAATATTTAATAAGTGCTCGGTTTGTCACGTTGATGAAGTGAAGCCGAAGAATGTGAGGGCCTAATTTCAATTAAAGATGCAACAAATGCTTTAAAAGGGATGAATATTAATAAAGCTCCTGGTATAGATGGCCCAGCTGTGGACTTTTTAAAGAATTCTGGGTCGAAATACAAGATCTTGTTTTAGACAGTTTTGATGAATGTAATAAAAAGGGTAAGCTAAGCTATTTGCAAAGGAAATGAGTCATTACTCTGCTATTCAAAGGTGGTGATGCGATAGAATTTGGAAATTGGCGGCCCATTACATTACTTAATACCGATTATAAAAAACTTGCAACTGTGTTGGCAAACAGGCTCCAAATGGTTTTAACACACTTAATCAGTGAAGATCAAGTAGGGTATCTTAAAGGCAGGATAGATATATATAATGACAGATTAATTCAAGATATGATAGATTATAGTGCATTTAATAAGATTGATGGTGCAATCATATTTGCCGTTTTTAAAAAGACTTTTGATACTCTAGAATGGATTATTTTTTTATACATGTTTGAAGAGCAATGGTTTTAAAGATAACTTCACGAAGTGGGTCTCAGTGATGTATTGTAATCCTCATCTTAAAGGCATCGTTTAACAATGTGTTATCTGAGATGCACGGCCCTACATGTTGTCAATGTCTGTGATATGGTGTAATATTGAAGACTTAAAAAAAACCGCGCTTCAAAATAATCAAGAAGTGCCTCAAAAAAGTAAAAAATCTTTGAGTGACCGGTTTTTACCATACTCTTTTCCCCCAATAGACTGTAGTGTTGTGAAAACCGTTTAACAAACGCAAAATTTGGTTTCGATTTCCAATCATAAGTATCTTTATAATCAGACAGGCGATCGGCTTGTAAAGGTCATGGGGTTCCTGACTGACCTAAAGGTTTATAATTATCATTGCAGCATGATCTAAATCCAGATTTTTTTTCTTCAGAATCTGAGATAGGGTTACCGGATCCCTTTAATATCCTAATGAACGGTTGGTTTACAAAAGATATGAAACCATCTAGAGGTATAAGACAGGGGTGTCCCCTATCTTGCATTATCATTTATCCTTAGCATCGAAGCTTTTGCCAATGAGATTAGACAAAATAACAATATCATAGGCTTGAGTGTTGGTTGTAATGAGAAAACATTTAAAATATTACAGTTAGCAGATGCCATGACATTATTTGTTCGTACAGTTACGTCAGGAAACAAAGCTATGCAGATTATTTTAAAAAATCAAAAAAATCCGGAATTCAAATAAATGAAGAAAAAAGCCCTCTGGTTGGGAACCAACAATCCAACAAATACTATTGAAAATATTTTATACGAAGATGTTTATGTTAAGTCACTTGGTATCTATTTTTGTAAAAATAAAGATAGAGGCTTAGAAATGAACTGGTTTGAAGAGAGAATATTAAAAATAAAACAGCTGTTAAATCTATGGAAACATACAAATCTCACTCTTAAAGGGAAAATAATGATATTAAAATCATTGATAATGTCGAAAATCATGTATACATCACAAGTTTTGTCTTGTCCTAAAGAGATAATTAAGGAGCTAGATAAGTTATTTTTTGATTTCCTATGGAAAGGGAGACCTGCAAAGGTTAAAAGATCAAATGTATTCAATAGTATACAATAATGTGGTTTAGATATGTTAGATGTTCAAACAAAGGTTGCATCGTTAAATATAAATTGGTTTTGTAAATAGCTAAGCGATGAGTTTAATGCAGGTTGCAAATGTATGTTTGACTATTGGTTTGAGCAAATTGGTGGTATGAAGGTTAAATATAATACTAAAAACGCAAGTTTTCTAGAAAACAAGATGCCTCATTTCTACTTTAATTTAATTATGACCTTTTTCTTGTTTAAAAGCTATTACTACTCAAGAAAGGTTCGATCAGGTACTTTTGATAGCTATCGAAGAGAAATGATTTGGCTGAATATAAATGTAATGTATACAAAGAAAATGTTTTTTTTTAAAAGGAATTTGATAAATTCTGACATTTTGTTTGTTGGGGATTTAATGGATGGTAAAGGTTTTCTACCAGTTAATGAGTTAAGTGCAGAAATATTATTAAAGGATGAAGAGGGGTATAGTTAGTCAACATGCACGTATTAGAAGAGCGATTGAATCCATTTGGGAATATGTTAGTACGTGCAGATATGAATGTAGAATATAGAGAGTATAATGAATTTAGATCCACAGCGTTTGTTTATAATGATATAAAATTGGTTGAGGATTTGATTTCAGTAAGACAGTTGACAACTAAAAGAATATATCATGAGTTGATTAAAACAAAAATCGAAGAATCTAGAGCGGAGGAATTTTGGCGTAATACTTTGGAAATTGAAAGTATACCTGCATGGTCAGATGTTTGGATATTTAAATTAAAAAGTATAAAAAGACAGCTTACTAATTAATTTCAATTTCAAATTCATGTAAAATATTTTGGCAGTACCAAATAATTTGTTTAAATGGAAAATAAATGCCACTGAACAATGTTATTATTAAAATCTTACAGGTGATTGTATGCATATCTTCTTTTTTGTAACAAGGTCACTAGTTTGGGAATGAAGTTGAAAGGAATATAAAGAAATACTTGTTTGTTTGGTATTGATTTTAATTAAAAGAAGGAAAAAGATGTTGATATTATTTTGAATTATGCATTTTGTACTATTTACAAAAGCTTTGTTGGAAAAGAATTTAAAAAGAAAAGAACAAAAGAGAGACCTCTTCATATTTTGATTTTAATAGCTATTAAATTATCTTTTAAAGATAGAAGAGAATTTTAGAATTTAGTTTCAATTTTTAAAAAGGGACCATCTCCCTATTATTTTGGTTTTTACTGGGATTCTTATTCACAAAACAAATAACTTGCTAATTTTGTGTTAGGTTACAGATTTCCGAAATTGGATCAAAATAGTATTAATCGTCATAGAACATTACTTTTGTGCGCATTGTACATTTAAATAAGTCTGCCCTTTGTTGGAAGACGCACCTAGTTAATCACAATTCACAAATAATTCACAAACTATTATTGCTATTTAGAATTTAAAGCAACTTTCGTAACATCAATCAGGGCGATTTTGCATGCTTGAATGAATCTATTTACAATGCTTTTGTAAGTTATTCCAGAATCAGATATACTAGAAATCTAATCGTATAGTGAATGGGTGGCTTGAAATAATTCACGACACTGATAGTCAACGCTCTATTCATGTGGTAAATTTAAAAGGAATCGTGGCGAAATATTACAAGTCTTACCAACTTCACAGTCAGTGCCTTCCCAACCAGCTTCACATATACATATGTAAGATCCGACCAAGTTTACGCAATCTCCGTGGTAGTTGCACACTCCCTGCATACTGCATTCATTAAAATCTTGATATCAATAGGAAAAAAAAATCATGACAAATTTTTATTTTACGACCAAATACACAATGCTGCGGTACACAACATCAAAACGGGATATTTACGTAAACTCGTCGATGAGACATTTTCTCTTAGTCTTTTGGATCCTTTCCATAATGACTGTAGTACAGTTTCAAATGAAATGTTTCAACTATGGAATGAAATGTTTAAACTATGAAATAAAATGGATTTCAGCAAAGAAATGAACATTACCCCATCACATACTGGACATAATCAAGAAGATGCTTTGAATTGATGTTTTAAATGAGAGCTTATCCGAATAAGAGAACAAACCTGATTCACATTGAGTGCCAATGTAACCTGAAGGACACATACAGGTAACAGAGTTAAAGTCCGCCAGGCATGTTCCTCCATTTTGACAGAAATCAACGGGACAGCTCTCAATACCTGTAGGAGAAAGACCGTAATCACATCAGACTATTCATCCGTAAAGAGTATTGCAATCGTGGACAGCTGATAAAAATGAAAAAATATTCTTTAATCAAAATAACATTTTCTTATCACGTGTCTAGTATCGAAAATATAAATGACGGTGACTTTATAGATACTTAAAATATAGTAGGAACGTGAACACAACAATTATTTTTGACAGATGTACTTTGCAAGAAATGCATGGATTTCTGAAATGTGTGATTGCCATTAGCAACATTGATCCAAATATCGGCTTAATATATGCGATTTACATATCTTCATGTAAGGTTGCGTTTATAACGCCTAGTACAGCCAACATGATAATTATTACCACCATCTAAAATAGTGTACCATTTAACCTAGATAGAGACTTTCGATGTTGTATCTATCTTTAAAATACAAGTATCAGCGTACCCGATTCACAGTTGTTTCCAGTATACCCATCAGCACATTCACATGTGTATGAACCTGGTGTGTTGATGCAAGATGCAACGTTCAGACACGGGTTGCTACGTCCACACTCATCTATATCTGTAATAGAATGTTTCAAGATAGGAAATATTTAATCACTGGTATTTCTCTAACTAGACAGTATAAGTTGAATTATCACACATAGTATGTTGTGATTCATAGTTTGCATGGGCTAAAGCAAGGGTAATATATGATTATACTTTATAGGCGCCTTGAATATCCTATGGAATTGGCATCAAGGAAATATAAAGGAGCTTTTGATATCATAACTAATGTCTAATCAAACTATTTCATTTTTGTCTTCATGCAATATCTTTACAGTGTGCTTTCTTCAGTATATTAAAACCGCTGGAAGTAACATTGGAAATATGAAAAAAATTATCCTTTGGCTTGCTTTTTCTAGGGTGCTTTGGTCAATACATTAATATAAAATAAATCATATTTCATGATATAGTTTCAACTGAAATATTTGATTACTTGTAGTTTGATACTGCGTTACATAACAATTGAAAGAGTAAGTGCTGGTTGTTTATATAATGTAAAGTAATCCATTGCATTTTAACATTATTCTCTTCTCATTGTGTTAAGCTGTCATCTATCAATGTATCATGATGAGAGATTATTTTGTTCTATCTTACCTAGGTCACAGTTTGCGCCATACCATCCGGCTGCACATCCACCAATGCCTTTATAGTAGTAAAAATTAAAGAAATATATCAGTTTGCATCTATTAATTCGATAATTGGTCATTGATCATCTGGTATACAGTATGTATGTTGTTGATATTGAGAATGTAGGATGTATTTCATTAAAAGAAATAGCGATAACTTTTGGTACGTAAGGAAACCACAACGATATCGAATTCATGAGAATAATACTTTGCCATTATAATAATAATAGGTAATAAATAGATAGGGTTAAATGGGTGTCACCTTTCCCTGGTGCTACAGAGTCAAGACTAAGCGAGGGCAGTATAAGATGTTTTATTTGAATTGTAATTTTCCAAATAGGGACCATCTCCTTCCTCCCCGCCCCAAGCACACATACACTCGCATGTGAAAAAAAGACAGATGACAGTGCATTCATAGATACTTAAAATATAGTAGGAACGTGAACACAACAATTATTCTTGACAGATGTACTTTGCAAGAAATGCATGGATTTCTGTAATGTGTGATTGCCAAGACATTAGCAACATTGATCCCAATATCGGCTCAATATATGCGATATACACATCTTCATGAAAGGTTGCGTTAACGCCTAGTACAGCCAACATGATAATTATACCATCATCTAAAATAGTGTACCATTTAACCAAGAAAAAGACCTTCAAAGTTGTATCTATCTTTAAAATACAAGCATTAGCGTACCAGATTCACAGTTGTTTCCAGTATACCCATCAGCACATTCACATGTGTATGAACCTGGTGTGTTGATGCAAGATGCACCGTTCAGACACGGGTTGCTACGTCCACACTCATCTATGTCTGTAATAGAATGTTTCAAGATAGGAAATATTTAATCACTTGTATTGCTCTAACTTGACAGAATAAGTTCAATTATCACACATAGTATGTTGTGATTCATAGTTTGCATGGGCTAAAGCAAGGGTAATATATGATTATACTTTATAGACGCCGTGAATATCCTATGGAATGGGCATAAAGGAAATATAAAGGAGCTCTTGATATCATAACTAATGTCTAATCAAACTATTTCATTTTTTTATCTATGCAGTATCGCTACAGTTTGCTTTCTTCAGTATATTAAAACCGCTGGAAGTTACATAGGAAATAGAAAAAAAATGATCCTTTGGCTTGCTTTTTTTAGGGTGCTTTGGTTGATAGTGCGTTGCATACAAAATGAAAGAGTAAGTGCTGGTTGTTTATATAATGTAAAGTAAACCATTGCACTTCAACATTATTCTCTTCTCTTAACGTTAAGCTATCAACTATCAATGTATCATGATTTGAGATTATTTTGTTCTATCTTACCTAAGTCACAGTTTGCGCCATACCATCCGGCTGCACATCCACCAATGCCTTTATAGTAGTAAAAATTAAAGGAATATATCAGTTTGCATCTATTAATTCGATAATTGGTCATTGATCATCTGGTATACAGTATGTATGTTGTTGATATTGAGAATGTAGGATGTAGGATAGTGAATGGGTGGCTTGAAATAATTCACGACACTGATAGTCAACGCTCTATTCATGTGGTAAATTTAAAAGGAATCGTGGCGAAATATTACAAGTCTTACCAACTTCACAGTCAGTGCCTTCCCAACCAGCTTCACATATACATATGTAAGATCCGACCAAGTTTACGCAATCTCCGTGGTAGTTGCACACTCCCTGCATACTGCATTCATTAAAATCTTGATATCAATAGGAAAAAAAAATCATGACAAATTTTTATTTTACGACCAAATACACAATGCTGCGGTACACAACATCAAAACGGGATATTTACGTAAACTCGTCGATGAGACATTTTCTCTTAGTCTTTTGGATCCTTTCCATAATGACTGTAGTACAGTTTCAAATGAAATGTTTTAACTATGGAATAAAATGTTTAAACTATGAAATAAAATGGATTTCAGCAAAGAACTGAACATTACCCCATCACATACTGGACATAATCAAGAAGATGCTTTGAATTGATGTTTTAAATGAGAGCTTATCCGAATAAGAGAACAAACCTGATTCACATTGAGTGCCAATGTAACCTGAAGGACACATACAGGTAACAGAGTTAAAGTCCGCCAGGCATGTTCCTCCATTTTGACAGAAATCAACGGGACAGCTCTCAATACCTGTAGGAGAAAGACCGTAATCACATCAGACTATTCATCCGTAAAGAGTATTGCAATCGTGGACAGCTGATAAAAATGAAAAAATATTCTTTAATCAAAATAACATTTTCTTATCACGTGTCTAATATCGAATATATAAATGACGGTGACTTTATAGATACCTAAAATATAGTAGGAACGTGAACACAACAATTATTTTTGACAGATGTACTTTGCAAGAAATGCATGGATTTCTGTTATTATGTGATTGCCATTAGCAACATTGATCCAAATATCGGCTTAATATATGCGATTTACATATCTTCATGTAAGGTTGCGTTTATAACGCCTAGTACAGCCAACATGATAATTATTACCACCATCTAAAATAGTGTACCATTTAACCTAGATAGAGACTTTCGATGTTGTATCTATCTTTAAAATACAAGTATCAGCGTACCAGATTCACAGTTGTTTCCAGTATACCCATCAGCACATTCACATGTGTATGAACCTGGTGTGTTGATGCAAGATGCAACGTTCAGACACGGGTTGCTACGTCCACACTCATCTATATCTGTAATAGAATGTTTCAAGATAGGAAATATTTAATCACTGGTATTTCTCTAACTAGACAGTATAAGTTGAATTATCACACATAGTATGTTGTGATTCATAGTTTGCATGGGCTAAAGCAAGGGTAATATATGATTATACTTTATAGGCGCCTTGAATATCCTATGGAATTGGCATCAAGGAAATATAAAGGAGCTTTTGATATCATAACTAATGTCTAATCAAACTATTTCATTTTTGTCTTCATGCAATATCTCTACAGTGTGCTTTCTTCAGTATATTAAAACCGCTGGAAGTAACATTGGAAATATGAAAAAAATTATCCTTTGGCTTGCTTTTTCTAGGGTGCTTTGGTCAATACATTAATATAAAATAAATCATATTTCATGATATAGTTTCAACTGAAATATTTGATTACTTGTAGTTTGATACTGCGTTACATAACAATTGAAAGAGTAAGTGCTGGTTGTTTATATAATGTAAAGTAATCCATTGCATTTTAACATTATTCTCTTCTCATTGTGTTAAGCTGTCATCTATCAATGTATCATGATGAGAGATTATTTTGTTCTATCTTACCTAGGTCACAGTTTGCGCCATACCATCCGGCTGCACATCCACCAATGCCTTTATAGTAGTAAAAATTAAAGAAATATATCAGTTTGCATCTATTAATTCGATAATTGGTCATTGATCATCTGGTATACAGTATGTATGTTGTTGATATTGAGAATGTAGGATGTATTTCATTAAAAGAAATAGCGATAACTTTTGGTACGTAAGCAGACCACAACGATAACGAATTCATGAGAATAATACTTTGCCATTATAATAATAATAGGTAATCAATAGATAGGGTTAAATGTGTGTCACCTTTCCCTGGTGCTACAGAGTCAAGACTAAGCGAGGGCAGTATAAGATGTTTTATTTGAGTTTTAATTTTCCAAATAGGGACCATCTCCTTCCTTCCCGCCCCAAGCAAACATACACTCGCATGTGAAAATATATAGATGACAGTGAGTTCATAGATACTTAAAATATAGTAGGAACGTGAACACAACATTTATTCTTGACGGATGTACTTTGCAAGAAATGGATGGATTACTGTAACGGAGATTGCCAAGACATTAGCAACATTGATCCCAATATCGGCTTAATGTATTCGATATACACATCTTCATGTAAGGTTGCGTTAACGCCCAGTACAGCCAACATGATAATTATTACCATCATCTAAAAAATGGTACCATTTAACCTAGATACAGACTTCGATGTTGTATCTATCTTTAAAATACAGGCAATAGCGTACCAGATTCACAGTTGTTTCCAATATACCCATCAGCACATTCACATGTGTATGAACCTGGTGTGTTGATGCAAGATGCTCCGTTCAGACACGGGTTGCTACGTCCACACTCATCTATGTCTGTAATAGAATGTTTTAAGATAAAAAATATTTAATCACTGGTATTGCTCTAACTTGACAGTATAAGTTCAATTACACACATAGTATGTTGTGATTCAAAGTTTGCATGGGCTAAAGCAAGGGTAATATATGATTATACTTTATAGGCGCCTTGAATATCCTATGGAATGGGCAAAAAGGAAATATAAAGGAGATCTTGATATCATAACTAATGTCTAATCAAATTATTTCATTTTTGTCTTCATGCAGTATCTCTACAGTTTGCTTTCTTCAGTATATTAAAACCGCTGGAAGTTGCATAGGCAATAGAAAAAAAATGATCCTTTGGCTTGTTTTTCCTAGGGTGCTTTGGTCAATACCTTAATACAAAATAAACCGTATTTCATGATATAGTTTCAACTTAAATATATTTGATTACTTGTAGTTTGATACTGCGTTGCATCAAAATTTGAAAGAGTAAGTGCTGGTTGTTTATATAATGTAAAGTAAACCATTGCACTTTAACATTATTCTCTTCTCTTTGCGTTAAGCTGTCAACTATCAATGTATCATGATGTGAGATTATTTTGTTCTATCTTACCTAGGTCACAGTTTGCGCCATACCATCCGGCTGCACATCCACCAATGCCTTTATAGTAGTAAAAATCAAAGAAGTATATCAGTTTGCATCTATTAATTCGATAATTGGTCATTGATCATCTAGTATACAGTATGTTTGTTGTTGATGTTGAGAATGTAGGATTTATTTCATTAAAAGAAATAGTGATAACTTTTGATATATAAGCAGAACACAACGATATCGAATTCATGAGAATAATACTTTGCCATTATAATAATAATAGTAATAATAATAATAATAATCTAATAATAATAATAATAAGTAATAAATAGATAGGGTTAAATGGGTGTCACCTTTCCCTGGTGCTACAGATTCAAGACTAAGCGAGGGCAGTATAAGATGTTTTATTCGAGTTTTAATTTTCCAAATAGGGACCATCTCCTTCCTCACCGCCCCAAGCACACATACACTCGCATGTGACAATATATAGATGACAGTGAATCCATAGATACTTAAAATATAGTCGGAACGTGAATACACAGATGTACTTTGCAAGAAATGCATTGATTTCTGTAATGTGTGATTGTCAAGACATTAGAAACATTGATCCCAATATCGACTTAATATATGCGATATACACATCTTCATGTAAGGTTACGTTAACGCCTAGTCCAGCCAACATGAGAATCATTACCATCATCTAAAATATTGTACCATTTAACCTAGATAGAGACTTTCGATGTTGTATCTATCTTTAAAATACAAGCATTAGCGTACCAGATTCACAGTTGTTTCCAGTATACCCATCAGCACATTCACATGTGTATGAACCTGGTGTGTTGATACAAGATGCTCCGTTCAGACACGGGTTGCTACGTCCACACTCATCTATGTCTGTAATAGAATGTTTCAAGATAGGATATATTTAATCACTGGTATTGCTCTAACTTGACAGTATAAGTTCAATTATCACACATAGTATGTTGTGATTCAAAGTTTGCATGGGCTAAAGCAAGGGTAATATATGATTATACTTTATAGGCGCCTTGAATATCCTATGGAATGGGCAAAAAGGAAATATAAAGGAGATCTTGATATCATAACTAATGTCTAATCAAATTATTTCATTTTTGTCTTCATGCAGTATCTCTACAGTTTGCTTTCTTCAGTATATTAAAACCGCTGGAAGTTGCATAGGCAATAGAAAAAAAAAATGATCCTTTGGCTTGTTTTTCCTAGGGTGCTTTGGTCAATACCTTAATACAAAATAAACCGTATTTCATGATATAGTTTCAACTGAAATATATTTGATTACTTGTAGTTTGATACTGCGTTGCATCAAAATTTGAAAGAGTAAGTGCTGGTTGTTTATATAATGTAAAGTAAACCATTGCACTTTAACATTATTCTCTTCTCTTTGCGTTAAGCTGTCAACTATCAATGTATCATGATGTGAGATTATTTTGTTCTATCTTACCTAGGTCACAGTTTGCGCCATACCATCCGGCTGCACATCCACCAATGCCTTTATAGTAGTAAAAATCAAAGAAGTATATCAGTTTGCATCTATTAATTCGATAATTGGTCATTGATCATCTAGTATACAGTATGTTTGTTGTTGATGTTGAGAATGTAGGATTTATTTCATTAAAAGAAATAGTGATAACTTTTGATATATAAGCAGAACACAACGATATCGAATTCATGAGAATAATACTTTGCCATTATAATAATAATAGTAATAATAATAATAATAATCTAATAATAATAATAATAAGTAATAAATAGATAGGGTTAAATGGGTGTCACCTTTCCCTGGTGCTACAGATTCAAGACTAAGCGAGGGCAGTATAAGATGTTTTATTCGAGTTTTAATTTTCCAAATAGGGACCATCTCCTTCCTCACCGCCCCAAGCACACATACACTCGCATGTGACAATATATAGATGACAGTGAATCCATAGATACTTAAAATATAGTCGGAACGTGAATACACAGATGTACTTTGCAAGAAATGCATTGATTTCTGTAATGTGTGATTGTCAAGACATTAGAAACATTGATCCCAATATCGACTTAATATATGCGATATACACATCTTCATGTAAGGTTACGTTAACGCCTAGTCCAGCCAACATGAGAATCATTACCATCATCTAAAATATTGTACCATTTAACCTAGATAGAGACTTTCGATGTTGTATCTATCTTTAAAATACAAGCATTAGCGTACCAGATTCACAGTTGTTTCCAGTATACCCATCAGCACATTCACATGTGTATGAACCTGGTGTGTTGATACAAGATGCTCCGTTCAGACACGGGTTGCTACGTCCACACTCATCTATGTCTGTAATAGAATGTTTCAAGATAGGATATATTTAATCACTGGTATTGCTCTAACTTGACAGTATAAGTTCAATTATCACACATAGTATGTTGTGATTCAAAGTTTGCATGGGCTAAAGCAAGGGTAATATATGATTATACTTTATAGGCGCCTTGAATATCCTATGGAATGGGCAAAAAGGAAATATA
Source organism: Strongylocentrotus droebachiensis (assembly GCA_035222895.1). Classification (NCBI taxonomy): domain Eukaryota; kingdom Metazoa; phylum Echinodermata; class Echinoidea; order Camarodonta; family Strongylocentrotidae; genus Strongylocentrotus; species Strongylocentrotus droebachiensis. The sequence continues at coordinate 55,001 of JAVYIG010009915.1, forward strand.
AAGGAGATCTTGATATCATAACTAATGTCTAATCAAACTATTTCATTTTTGTCTTCATGCAGTATCTCTACAGTTTGCTTTCTTCAGTATATTAAAACCGCTGGAAGTTACATAGGCAATAGAAAAAAAAAATGATCCTTTGGCTTGTTTTTCCTAGGGTGCTTTGGTCAATACCTTAATACAAAACAAACCGTATTTCATGATATAGTTTCAACTGAAATATATTTGATTACTTGTAGTTTGATACTGCGTTGCATACAAAATAATAAAGTAAGTGCTGGTTGTTTATATAATGTAAAGTAAACCATTGCACTTTAACATTATTCTCTTCTCTTTGCGTTAAGCTGATGAAAGATTATTTTGTTCTATCTTACCTAGATCACAGTCTGCGCCATACCATCCGGCTGCACATCCACCAATGCCTTTATAGTAGTAAAAATAACAGATTTATATCAGTTTGCATCTATTAATTCGATAATTGGTAATTTATCATCTGGTATACAGTTTGTCTGTTGTTAATGTTGAGAATGTAGGATTTATTTCATTAAAAGAAATAATGATAACTTTTGATATATAAGCAGACCACAACTATATCAAATTCATTAACAAAATACTTGCCATGATAATAATAATAGTAATAATAATAATAATAAACTAATAATAATAATAATAAGTAATAAATAGATAGGATTAAATGGGTGTCACCTTTCACTGGTGCTACAGAGTCAAGACTAAGCGAGGGCAGTATAAGATGTTTTATTTGAGTTTTAATTTTCCAAATAGGGACCATCCACAGCGGACTCCGGTGAAGCCACTTGTACAGTTACAAGTAAACGATCCAAGTTTATTAATACAAATCGCACCGTTCAAGCATGGCTGACTTGCACATTCATCGATATCTGTTTTGGAATTTTAATGTTAACATATGAGAAATTTTTCATTATAACAAAAGCCTTAATTATACAGATTTGTACCAAAAAGAGAGAGAAAACATTTCACAAAAAGTTAAATATGACAAGGAGTCTTACAGGGAGAACTTAAACAAGGCTTGAAACGAATTCCAGACAAAGACTTGCAATCCACAAAAGAAAAAAGATGGCTAACTTTTATTGCCGCCCCAACGATCTCATATACGTAATTCTAGCATTTTCAATAAAACAAACATTTGCTTTGTTTACTTTTTCGTTATCACTAAGATGGTTTGTATTCACGAAAACAAATAATTGGCAATTTTTGTTAAGCTCTTGCTCTTGAATCAACATACCTGTTTCGCACTCTGCCCCGGTAAATCCAACTCCACACAGACATGTGTATTCCTCTGTACTACCACTATTGGAACATTCACCCCCATTCTGACAAGTTTTTTTTTTTTCTTCTTATCTTCAAGCGAGGTTTTTTATTTCCATAATTCCAATACATATTTACATTAATAATGATTGAGTGAAACATGACATAGGCTAAAAATTAAAGTATATTCAATAATTCTTCCAGCTTAGTATTTTTTTTCTTTGCTAACACATTCATATCTTAAATATAATCCGACAAGGGTTGTTGTCACACGGTAATTTCAAAAGGTCACTGGCAAGCCAATCGCATTTCGTAAACGCAATTAATACTTACTGAATCCACAGTCGACTCCGGTGAAGCCACTCGAACAGTTACAAGAATACGATCCAAGTCCATTTATACAAGTTGCATCATTCAAACATGGCTGCATCGCACATTCATCGATATCTGAATTAGAATTTTAATGGCAACATATTGATGAATTTGTCATTATAACAAAAACTCTTCTTCTATTGGTATATCAACAACAAACAACAAACATTTCGCAAAAAGTTACAACTGGCTAGCAATGGTATCTACATGTATCATACAATACAATAAAAACCAAAATTATCGAATTTAAACGAGTCTGGAAAGAAATTCCAAAGATGTGCAATGTACAAAAGAAAAAGGATGAGCGATTGTTATTACCAACCCTATCGAACAGACGTTACTCTAGCATTTTTAATATAACAAACATTGACCTCGTTGATTTCTTGTTTCACTGTCGTGGTTGGTTCTATTCACACAACAAAAATGGCTATCATCGTGGTATGCTCTCGATTTCCGAAAAAGGGATCAACATACCTGTTTCACAGTTTGTTCCTGTAATTCCTACTTGACACAGACATGTGTATCCCTCTGTATTTCCACTATCGGAACATTCACCACCATTTTGACAAGGGTTGCTGGCACATGGTAGGTCTTCTCCTACAATGACTAATGAAAATAATAATAATAGTAATAATAATGGTGTTCATAGAACAGTACTTTTGAGCGCATCGGACATTTGAAAAATATTTGGTGTGTCTGTGTGTATGTGTGTAATTGGGTTTTTACAGACGTGTATCGATAAAATATGATTAGTTGCGTCACCATCCCGAAATACGTGACTCAGTATCAAACTGGGGCCGCCTGAGTGAGTTTGTAGGCAAGCTGACCAAGTGAACGTACGCTAGGCCAAATCACATCAGCTTTCATGAACAACATTCATATGACTGAATTCGACTAATAAATATTTTAAGACAAAGTCTTTCTCGTTATCGTTTTTCTTTGCTGGAAGTCAACAAGTTTGATTGAAAATTTTAGAGTCGCATAGTTAATCACAGTTCAAGAGCAGAAGTGGGCCCTCTAGAAATATATTTACTCCAGCATCATCTTCACACAAATTGTCACATCTAAATAACATCAACGACAAAGGAAAAAGAGATGTAAGATCAGTCGCACAATCATCTCAGGCAGGGGCGTACGCAGGATTTTTTCAAGGTTTTTTTTTTAAATCGGGCCCAAAATTTCGCAACGAAATCGCGTCGGCCGAAAAGTCGCTCAGTGGGGGGGGGGGGGGGGGGGGGGGGGGGGGGGGGGGGGGGGGGGGGTAACCGGACACTTTATTTTTGTTTGGAGTCCAAAAAATCGCAACGACTCAGCCAGCCGCTGAATAAGGGGGGGGGGGGGGGGGGGGTAAGAGGACACTTTTTTGGGGGGGGTCCCGAATTTTTTTTTTCTTTTAATAATAAAACAAATTGGTGCATTTGGTGTCAGCTCGCTGTAGCTTCGGCAAAAGTTGGGCGCACGAAAACGCACTGGCTAAAATTGCAAATTTCCAATGCGCTGGCCGTGCGTTCCCCATGCGTCCCCCTCTGTGTGACCGGGCCTTTACTTTTGTCATGATTTTGAAAAAAGCTAGCGAGCTGACACAAAATGCACAGCGTGTAGCTAGCGCGCTGTGTGTATACAGGGCGTGTGCTCCACGTATGTCTGGCGCTGGTCTAGCGCGCTCCGCGCATGTCTGGCGTGCTTTTGGCGTGTACATTCATGCGTCGAGCTCCGAGCAAACTTTTGAGCATGCTCAAAAAATCCCGACGCACACAGCGAATGACGACGAATGCATAGCGTGGGTCCAGCGCGCTCGACGAACGAGTAACGAATGATGACGCACGACAATTCGTTACTCGTTCGTCGAGCGCGCTGGACCAACGCTGGACCAGCGCTATGCATTCGTCGTCATTCGCTGTGTGCGTCGGAATTTTTTGAGAATGCTCAAAAGTGTGCGCGGAGCTCGACGCATGAATGTACACGCCAAAGGCACGCCAGACGTGCGTTGAGCGCGCTAGACCAGCGCCAGACATACGCGGAGCACACGCCCTGTATACGCACAGCGCGCTAGCTACACGCTGTGCATTTTGTGTCAGCTCGCTAGCTTTTCCAAAATTATGACAAAAGTTAGGCAAACGGCCTTTTCCGATTTCCAATGCGCTGGCCGTGCGTCGTAGAACGCGGTGCATGCGTGGACCATTCGTCCAGCGCGCTAGCAACACGCTGTGCATTCGTGGAAGTTGTTATCATGTGCGCTCTGGGTACGGTCTGTATGCGCACTGTATGCGCCCTGTATGCGCTCAGCGCGCTAGCAACACGCTATGAATTTGGTGTCGGCTACGACAAAAGTTGGGCGCACGACAACGCACTGGCCAAAATTGCAAATTTCCAATGCGCTGGCCGTGCGTTCCCCATGCGTCCCCTCTGTGTGACCGGGCCTTTAAGAGTGTGTCTTAAATAAATACATTCCCAATGGGGAGCAGCAAAGTTGAAAAGCAGACGATTTTGGTGATATGGAATGTATTATTACTCATTCGCACACACCCATGACCTTATAAAACAATTAGAAGGCCATGATCTTTGTAAGCCCTGTGCGTTGTAACTTTGGAATATTATGAGGAAATTGGGAGAAACGAGATTTTAAAATCACAACCAATCCAAATATAACCTCTATCTGGTAATATCAACATGTTTTTCAAAATAAAATATAGTACATGGAAAAACAATTGTCGATTATTAACCAGAACTGCACATCGGTTTCCCATAATTTAAGCGTTTTATTATCTTCTGCGCATGTAGATTAACATGTGTAAAATCACTATCTTGATTCTGTCCCGGCTTATTGGCGGTGACCCTCATGAGATCAAAGTGAAGAAAATTGTACGAAATGTTAATGAGACGACATTGACGGAGACAATCACAATGAATTTGTTAACTAAACGACGAATGTCCATCTGTAATAGGTCCATGGTTCAATAAACAACTCGTGTCATAAAAATTAAGAAAGCGAAAATCACTGATATCGTAGCTGCAGACATAATTAGTAATAGCATTATTTTAAATATCCTAGCATTTAACTGGATAGTGGCATGAATTTGTATTTATCTTGCAAGCATCAACGTACCAGTTTCACAGTTCATTCCAGTATACCCATCAGCACATTCACATGTGTATGAACCAGGTTCGTTTTTGCATGATGCCCCGTTTAGACACGAGTTGCCACGTCCACACTCATCTATGTCTGAAATAGAATGTTTCAAGATAGGAAATAAAGGCACCAATTTATCTTGTTCACAGCATGTATATTCACAGTATGAAGATTTCATCTATCAAAAATAAATGTTTTTGATTCAATTAAATAACGGTATATATAATATGATGAGGCAGTTCAAGTACTGGGTTTGATGTAAAGATACTTAAAGACTGCTACATACAGCATTGTTATTGTATGTAGAATAAGGTCATTACCTCACTGCTATCAACTGATATTCCAAAGAACATGATTCGTAGTTGAGGAATATTTGTTAGGGGTACTAGGGCAACTAAAATTTCAGAACTAAAACATACCTTCTTCGCATCGAGAACCAAAATATCCCTCTGCACATTGACACGTGAAATCGCTGATACCATCCTCACAAGATCCGCCATTCTGGCACGGATTGGGTGAACATTCGTCAATATCTTGAAGCAATCAAAAAGGTTTCATTACATGTACGTCAAATCAACATCTATTCTATTTTTCTTGTTCTTGTCCTATACCGCTTCAATATATGCCCCTCTCATTGAAAGCAAGGTGAATATTACGTTAAAAAGATCTTCATCATCACATATATCTCTTGTTTCTCTGGTGAGTCTAAAATTATACAATAACCTCACAATTGTTTTGTTTTAAGGGGGTGTTTTATATGTTATTGGACAGAATAGAAAAAGAACTGCCATCGTTACGAAATTCCGCATTCAAACTGACGACATACTCTTTAATATGTTCTCAAGGTGTCCCTTTCAAAATCATTTTGTCATATTATCATATTATGTTATTATTTATATCTTTCTATACTAAAAATCAATCAATCAATAGTCAAAAGGTCTTGTGAGTCTTAGACAATCACCATGTTCCGTAGGTTTTCGAACGGTGCCTTGATGCATGATCAGCATGCTTGGATATTCTTTTTAAAGGGATCAAAGAAGAGCCAAGTAGCTTGTCCATAGCCTTGAAGACTCTATGGGAGAGTGAAAAGCTGTGCTACACTTCATCGAGCTTACCCTGCTAATCTGGCTAGGAATAGTTCGGTGGACCTTTCCCAGTCATACCGAAAGACGTTAACAGATGGGAGTTGTTGCTACCTTGTTTGGCGTTCAACAATAAGGGATAGAGCAACGTCGATCTGGCGCTGCTCAGTGGCTGCCGGGCTTACGATCAATTGGGCAAAAAGAATTTCCGTTTCGGTTTAATAAAATTTGGAGTGGACTATTAGGCTATTATTATTATTATTATTATTAAAGTAGTTCTGATTATTTAGAGTCATTATAAACAAAAAAGTGCCGAGACTGATCCTTTCGATCCCAAATGAAGACATTATTCGTCTATTTAAACGATGTACATACTTGAGTCACATCGAGAGCCGTCGAATCCGCTGGTACATTGACACAAGAAGGAGTTGATACCATCCACACATGTCCCACCATTCAAACACGGGTCAGCTGCACATTCGTCAATATCTAGTAATGCACAATCACACGATCATTACATTTCTGTCTCGAAAGAACAATTCTTAAATATATTGAAGTTAATGCATGCTTCTATTACTGGGGTAACCCGTGATGACCCTAAAGTCTGTCTGAAGAAGCTTGTCCGAGAATAAAATAATTGTGTGATTTATTCCAGAATTAGATATATTCGAACCATATAGCGAGCGATTGGCTTTATATCATTCACGACACTCAAACTGGTAGTCAACCCTACTTTCATGTCGTGAATTTAAAATGAATTCTGGTAATGCGATTGCATTGTGAAAGAAAAGGTGTGGAATGGACCAGAAAAGTTGATCATATAGCATGTAAGTAATGGTGTGTAATGCAAGGTTCTAGAGTCATCAACATCATCATAAATTAAGCAGAGTCTTGGTAAAGTAACAATCACTTACACAGAAAAATGTATATGGGACAACACACATGGTGTCGGGGCTAGTACTACCCTGATTTCCTTATCTTTCTATGCTCAATACTCAGCCAGTATACATTTTCTTCCAAAATTGTTTGGCACATGACATTTATTTGTAATCTTGAACATTCAGTGTAAGTTTCGTTAGATTCTATGAGAATTCATATTCTTTTTTTACCAGAACTCAAGTTTATCTTTAACCTGGATAATGGCATTAATATGTATTTATCTTGCAAGCATCAACGTACCAGTTTCACAGTCGTTTCCAGTATACCCATCAGCACATTCACATGTGTATGAACCTGGAGTGTTGATGCAAGATGCACCGTTCAGACACGGGTGGCCACGTCCACACTCATCTATGTCTGTAATAGAATGTGTAATGGCAATCAATAAAGGCATCAGTTTATCTTGTTCACAGCATGTATATTCACAGTATGAAGATTTCGTCTATCAAAAATAAATGTTTTTATTTCAATTCAATAACGGTATATTTAATATGATAAGACAGTACAAGTACTGGGTTTGATGTAAAGTTACTTAAAGACTGCTTACATACAGCATTGTTATGTATGTAGAATAAGGTCATTACCTCACTGCTATCAACTGATATTCCAAAGAACATGATTTGTAGTATTAGGGGTAGTAGGGAAACTAACATTTCAGAACCAAAACATACCTTCTTCGCATCGAGAACCAACAAATCCCTCTGCACATTGACACGTGAAATCGTCGATACCATCCTCACAAGATCCGCCATTCTGGCACGGATTGGATGAACATTCGTCAATATCTAGAAGTGTACAAAAAGGTTTCATTACATGAACGTTAAGTTGACATCTATTCTATTTTATTGTTTTTTTTCCTGTACCGTTTCAAAATATGCCCCTCGCATTGAAAGCAAGGTGAATATTACGTTAAAAAGGTCATCATCATCATCATCACATATACCTCTCTTTTTTCTGGTGTGTCTAAAATAACTTCACAATTGTTTTGTTTTAAGGGGGTGTTTTATATGTTATTGGACAGAATAGAAAAAGAACTGCCATCGTTACGAAATTCCGCATTCAAACTGACGACATGCTCTTTAATATGTTCTCAAGGTGTCCCTTTCAAAATCATTTTGTCATATTATCATATTATGTTATTATTTATATCTTTCTATACTGAAAATCAATCAATCAATCAATCAATAGTCAAAAGGTCTTGTGAGTCTTAGACAATCATCATGTTCCGTAGGTTTTCTAACGGTGCCTTGATGCATGATCAGCATGCTTGGATATTCTTGTTAAAGGGATCAAAGAAGAGCCAAGGAGCTTGTTCGTAGCCTTAAAGGCTCTTTTGGAGAGTAAAAATTTGTGCTACTCTTCATTGAGCTTTCCCTACTAATCTGGGGGTGTTTCACAAAGATTCTAAGTAGAACTTAACTCTAAGTTGGACTTAAAAATTATGGACAGCCATTGGAGTCTTAAAATGAAATATATTCAAAAGCAGAAATTCAAGTATTTTAGACTTTTTATAAATTCCACATCCGGAACATGAAATCTCCCATGATAATAGAAAATATGAATGATTTGAATCAACATTTTATGCCTTTTGAAATAAATTTTACAAATATTTTCAATGATGCTAATGGCTTTCCATAATTTTTAAGTCCAACTTAGAGATAAGTTCAACTTAGGATCTTTGTGAAACACTCCCCTGGCTAGGTATAGTTCGGGTGGACCTTTCCAAGTATTTCTGATTATTTAGAGTCATTATAAACAAAAGTGCCCAGAGTGATCCTTTCGAACCCAAATGAATACATTATTCGTCTATATGAACGATGTACATACTTGAGTCACATCGAGAGCCGTCGAATCCGCTGGTACATTGACACAAGAAGGAGTTGATACCATCCACACATGTCCCACCATTCAAACACGGGTCAGCTGCACATTCGTCAATATCTAGTAATGCACAATCACACGATCATTACATTTCTGTATCGACAGAACAATTCTTAAATATACTGAAGTTTATGCATGCTTATATTACTGGGTTAATCAGTGACTACCCTAAAATCTGTCTGAAGAAGCTTGTCCGACATAGCAAACGACTAAGGTATGCATTAGGGCAGAATTATCGTATCATAGACTTCAATCATGTGCGTCCCAGAAAAAATGAAACCGAGAACTATCGATGTTTTATCTTAATCACAATTATAATTAATAAATGCCAAGCTTGTTAGCTGTCAAGAGAAAATTTGGTTTAAAAAGTATGCATAAAATTGTTAAACAGGGCCAGTTTAACAAAATTCTTTAAACGTTTTGAGTCCTAACTAATCCTGTAAAAAGTTGATGTTACCTACCGTTCTCGCAGTTGAATCCATTAAACCCTGCGACACAATCGCACGTATATGTTCCAACTTCGTTGATACATTGCGCACGGTTCTGGCATGGGTTCTCAGTTTCACACTCATTAACGTCTGTTACATATTTTAAAGACACACAAACAAGTATATGAATTAAATGTCTCAAGATTTAAAGATGCTTTAAAATATATATATTTGTATATATTGTGCAATTGTAAACAAAAACCACTTTAGGTATCATTAAATAACTGTTCATACCAGCAAATCCTACAAGGAGAATTCCAAATAGGCCATCAAACAGACAAATTTACAAATTGTATGCATGTTTCGTGAATATAAGGATCTATTGACAAATCAAAATCTTGCAAGATGCTTGTCTGACATAGCAACAGTAGACGAAAATGGTCTATTGAATTAAATTTAGTAATCAGGCCTATTGTTGGGGGACTGCTCACATGGTATGTAATTGTAATCCATTCAAAAACAATAGAAGCAAACATGCATGAATAAATCTTCTTCTAGTGGAAGTTAAGTGAGCCTTGATTATATTTTTTTGAATGGACAGATAAGTAAGTGTAACAAAATAAAGGTGAGTGTGAGTGTTTCCTTCATTAGAAATCAATAATGATATATAAATTAGCTACACCATATTTCAATGTGATAAAGCGATACCCATAGTTTTCACCAAGATTTGTGAATTTCAATGCGCATCATAAACCTTTTCATGTCAAAACCTTTCAATATCTCCTGGTTTAATATCTCAGCGGCATCAGTAACATCCAAATCATAGAATCCAGTTATACACATATATTACCTGATAGGTGTTTGCATTAATTGTCATTAGTCGAGACTCCGTGGTCCGTAGTCTACTTCAGTTTAACCCGAACGTACATCTAAAACCTATTACAGAGTTCACAAAAGTGACGTCATACTGGCCAAGTTGTCAAGGTTGCTTGTTTCAAACAATTGTTTGCTAAACAAAGGTGAGGTGATCACACCAGTCCTAAATACTGACTTTGCCCTGCTCCAGGCCGTTGCTTAAATAATTTCGCAGTGAACCACACGCACATGCTTTGTTGTTTAGAACTAGTAACCTGGACGACAAGCAATTATGACATGAGCATTTTGTTAGTCCATACGGGTGCCATTGTCTTAAATGTCTTGTTATCTCTCATTCCGCTCACCCCTACCCCTAAAGAATGAAATTAACCTTACCAAGTTCACAGTTATTTCCAGAGTATCCCTGGGCACATTCACAGCTAAAGGATCCGGGTTGGTTGCTGCAAAACGCTCCGTTCATGCACGGATTATCGGGTTCGCATTCATTCACATCTGGAGTCAAATAGAATATAAGGATGCCATAAGGAACGTGTGTCTCCATTTCGATATGAACCTACTATTTATATTTACGTGTGAGTTTAACTTTAAACACGAAACTTCGACAATTTTCAACATCACTATCTATCACCTTTTGAAATGTGCAAAAGTTGCAATGACGTATTATGTTATCCTAACATGATTTAAATCCGAAATTATACGAAAGGGTATTGACATTGAGTTGATTGTCTGCAAATCATATTACACAGTTATTAATTCGATATAAACCATTTAGACCAGGATTCACACTAATTCTGTTCAGGGGGGTGTTTCACAAAGATTCTAAGTCAAACTTAACTCTAAGTTGGACTTAAATGTTATGGAGAGCCATTCGTAGCCTTATAATGAAATATATTCAAAAGCAAAAATTCAAGTATTTTAGACTTTTCATCAATTCCACATCAAGGACATGAAATCTCCCATGATAATAGAAAATATGAAGATTTGAATCAACATTTTATTCCTTTTTAAATCACTTCTACAAAATATTTTCAAGGATGCTAATGGCTTTCCATAATTGTTAAGTCCAACTTAGAGATAAGTTCCACTTAGGATCTTTGAGAAACATCCCCCAGGCCTACTTTCCTTCCGAAAGCAGAATCCAGCATGTTGAGCAAAAGGAATCAATCAAGACTCCTCTTTATTAAGTTAAAACAATGCAAGCATATGAAATTATGGAAATCAATGTCTTTGATTCCTGTCTTCTCCGCATTGAAGCCATCGTGTAGGGCTCATTCAGCAATAATAGGGACTTTTAGATTCTGCACGACGAGAACGTGGAATGCCTTTTAAGGCAATGTGACGTTACTGCCAGTGCCTTAAAAGGACGTCACATTGCCTTAAGAGGGCAGTCCACGTTCTCGTCGTGCAGAATCTAAAAGTCCCTAATAACAGGTATGATCGTACATCATTTGATTTCATTGAAATTGTGCGTTTCATACCAATGTCACAGTCTGTTCCTTGCCATCCAGTTGTACATACACAAACATACGAGCCGATGATGTTCTCGCATTCTCCTTGATTGCTACAAGCTCCAGCAATAGCGCATTCGTCAATGTCTATTTGCAAGAAAAAGATTGTAACACAGATAATTATGTTTTATGATAATTATAAGATTAATACATTTGTATAGAACCTGTCCCTAGGTATGTGAAGATTCCCAATGATATTAAAAACCTATCAATCTCAGGTCGTAGTGGGCAACATTTGGGACTAATTGGGCATCCTTTCCTAGCAAATACTGACAAACTAAACATTTACTTGACACATTTAAATGAATCATACTTTCAATTGGTACTAGATCTTTGTAGACTTATCATTCTTAAAAGCAATTAAAAAAAACCAAACCAGCCTTAGGGACGGGTTCTTAGTGTTGGCGTAAGGGATATTAGTAAGATTATAGTTAGAGTAGCGTTAGACTTATATGTTTCAAGCACTTTGTGTGCAGGTAAATCCCTACTGTATCGAAGTATATTTTTTTCTTTCATTCATTCATATGGTGCATATAATCTCTAAAAGCAGGGATTTACACACAAAAATACACTAGGCACGCGATAATTTATAATATCTTTGTTCACGATTATTGTAACACCAATGGAAGACACATATCTGTACGACATCTGGAAAAAAAATGCATCTGAATTTCGTAAATCTTGACCCCCCCCCCCCCCCTAATACAGGATAAGTAAAATTTGAAATGAAACGAACCTGATAGACAGGAGCTTCCCGTATAGCCAGCCGCACATGTACATGTGTACTCCAATGAGTTAGACCCATCTGCAGTACATTCTCCACCGTATGCACAGGGTTGGTTCGCACATACAGCTGTACAAAATTAATCATATCAATAACAACTGTTAAACCGCCATCTTATATTGAAGGAAAAGGTCTTGTATCCGATAAATAAGATAACCTGTCATTTACGGCCACACAATGACAACTGAAATATTTGTCCCTTTAGAAGATGGCCTTTCTAATCAGATTGCACACTGTACGTTCTTCCCATATAGGAAGACAACATATGTGACCACTAAAGACAGCTGGTCTTTAAGGAGAGGTGCCAACTAAGACATATTTAATTGTATTGTTACAGTACAAATGTAGTTGACATGAAAGCATGTCCGATTATTAGTACAAAACCATGTAGAGGGTGTATTTTGCAGCTGCATTATGTTACCAATCTAGACATGATCAAGAGGTGGATCCAGTCCTACAATTCATATTCGGGGGAAACACATCTAAGATCACGAGTAGCCGTCAATCTACTAACTGAATCGTGCATTTAGACATTCATGATCAATTAAAGAGGCTATGCATTCAATATTCTGTATCCATTATGGAATAGATATTATTCTCATTCACTATTAACATTCGTTTATCCTATTAATCATTCTTGGATACGAAAAGGGGTCAGTAGTTCCATTTTGTATCCTGTTTTATAAGTAAAATAAACATTATCATTGTTGTTATTATTATTTATTTTATATTCTTGTTATTATTATTATTATCACCACCGTCATCATCATTCTCATCATTATCATCATCATTATTTTCGCCTTATTGCTAAATTTAGTTGGCGATCGGTGTACGTGGTTGTAAATTACACGAGTACTGATATGAATAGCCTTGTATCTAGGACATTACTTACGTGTGATAACTTGAACTGATGTATCATTTGAGATCGAATTTGCCGCTTCCATAATATTGTTAAGTAGCTCAGCCAAAATGATATTAATCACATCGATGCGCTGTTCTTCTTCCATCGGTACTTGAAATATTACAATAAATACCGCTTGTATGCTACCACGGCTAAGGAAGAAAATAATAAATAGAAATTTGTTTCGCACATCCTGACAATGGTCATAATAAAGTAATCGAAAATTTGAGAACTCTCCAAACATGACTCTTTTCGAAGTTTTCTGTTGAGTGCTATATATACAAGATTATTGTGGATGCATCACTACATACACTGTTTGCATTACTTTGATGGCGGTGCCTCAATGTTAAAGGCTACTTTAACATGACATCGCAAACGAGATTTTCAGAGAAACTTCGTTCCAAATCTGTTATCAGTCTGGAAATAAACGATTATTATGAATTATCATATGATAATTTGAGTCAGCATTACAAATCATATAAATTTGCAAAGAAGTACTCCTAGTGATATTAACCAGTTTAACCAGAAAGCATTAACACATAAAATATTATATAAATATAACTACGCAATATGGCCTCATTAGATATTACTGATGGGGTCCTCAGCTATATTATACATTTAAACGTAACGATCTATTGAAATGCAATGTTCACTACACAGCTTGAAAGTATGATATCTGTTTGAACTTATTCTTTCTTTTTGAATTACCTTTCGGGATCAAATGTTCAATTATTACAGTTTATCATTGCTAGAGCTTCAGACCATCAGCTTGCGATATGATTCATTTCAGATATCACACAATCCGTATGAGCAAACACAGTATAAGAGGGAGGCGAGAAGAAGGAAATTAACACTTTTATCACGGACATTATCTCTCTTTCACATCATGTCATGTATTTGCTATTGAGGCGGGACTCTTGTTTGCCCTTATTGTGTTCTATTTATCTTCCAGAGACTTGCAGACACATGAAATGGTATTGATAAGTACCTGAGGCTTAATTTAGACACGCCACCATAAGTGCTGTCATTCATGTACTGCTGATCAACCTACAAATATATAAAAGAAAGAGAAACTGTTTACAAAAAACAGACTAAAGAAGAAAAACAGGGAGAAGAAACAAAATTAACATAATAGGTTCCATTAATTCAATTTAATTAGCGTTAGAAGGAATAAATGAAACTTATGAATTAACTTTTCTTCGACGTTAAAGTTAGTCCAGAATCTGGCCTATTTAATTTTGATCTCCACCACACCAACGTAACGCTACCTCTCCCTTCTTACTTGCTACCAACCGATGGTGGCGTGATCATTACATTAGGACGCCCGGCGAAAAAAGGCTGGGCTCGCCGTAGTACGAACAAATAAGACGCGGGCTGGTGAGCATAATTATGAGTTTGTTGATAACGCCATCTTAGACGGCTTGCATCAAGTGTGTAGGGATTTATAAAGGACCGGGTAGATTCTGAACTACGTTAAAGACTTATATAATCGTAATACAACCGTAGATGAGACTACGTAATCCGACAAAATAATGGTCAGGTGACATTGGCTCCAGGTCATTCCTTTTGTTTTAATTTGGTCAAAGATTTTTGGCTAGGATCGCAAGTAGGTTTAATGTAACGAATAAGGCCATCGTTAGATATAGAGTTGGTTTTAAACTTGAAGCAAACTCGCATAGTGTTAAAATTGACCGCGGAACTATTTTTGTCGGAGAATAAAGATACTTACGGCGTTCACAATATCGTTTGATACCTCCATGTAGGCTACAGACGTGTTATCATTGAGATCAGAGGTGAAGTTACGGTCGTTAAGAGAGATCATTATTTCAATCTCGGTCTTGTTGAACCCAGGTGGTGAGCCTGTAGAATGAACATAATGTATGGTTATCTCAATTTAGATTAAACAAACATCTTTATGCGACTAATTTGCTTTGGAATAACAGTCACACAAAAAACGGGAAGGGGGATAATATAAGTGATGACAAAGGTTTGATCACTTAAAAGAAAAATATGTACAAGAGGATCTGTACAGCGTTCTGAAGAAAACGTATATTTATTGTCATATCGGTTTGTTTGGGGTTTTTTTATAATCAATTTTAAGCATGTCTTTTTTTACATTCTATATTCTATATTCAATATTTGGACATTTGAAGTAAATTAGTTTTTTGTAATTTATGAGACATCAGTAAATTAGAGCATGCGTTTAACATACGAAATGACAAAGATTGCGTGAGCTGTCATATTTGTTACACGTGATTAAGCTTTAACCATTGGAAGAAAAGAGAGCGCATTGACCTGTGGGAGATGTGTGAGAAGTCCCGGATGTGGTTCCTGGTATGACGCCTGTGGTGGTCTCCATAGTGTTGGACGATTGATCTAGCAATATTTGAAGAAGAAGAAAAAGACAAAGTAGAAGAATAAAGAAGATGAATATGTTGGATAGGAGAAGGGGAAAATAAGATGAACGAGAAAGAAAGAAAGAAAGAAAGAGAGAAAGATAATTGAAAGGGGTTGTAAACATTCAAAAAACGGAACAAGCATGAAGAAGTTAGTATGGTTTTACATTGTTTTCGTTGTTTGTAAAAACAAATAAATAGAGAAAGGGGTTAATGCAGGGAAGGAATGAAAGAGAATGAGAACGTGAGAAGGAGAGGACGAAAAGGAATTACAGAGATAGAAAGAGATAGAAAGAAGGAAAGAGAAAGAGAGAGCAGGAATGGCCATTCATTTTCTTTATGCACATTCTATTCTTCCAGAGATGTATCTTGAGTCAATTTTTTTTATTTTTTTTTATGTAATTCCATATATTTCGTCATCATTAGTGAAGAAAATATATAACATTGGAGAACTGTCTGCTTCCATTGATATTGATAATGAGTTGTGAAATTCTATCCCGGAATATTTGGATATTTTTAAGCCAGTATTATATATTCCGATATACCTCAAATCTACGTCGCGTAACAAAAAAGATAGAAAGCGTAAGACATGGGGACAATTTCAGTAACCACACAGTGTATGTAGTTTGGTATAGAAACAAACTGAAACATAACTGATAAACAAAGATAATCCTATGATTGATATTACTTACTATCTATTATGTAGTAAAGTGCTATACCGAGAGCGATTACAGCGCACACCATCAAACCCACAACCACCAGGAGTATACGTAGAATTGACCGTTGCTTCTTGACGCGGTTTTCACGTTTCTTCGTCTGTAGGTGACCCATCTGAATGCCAAGGTTCAACTTCTCTTCGACATTAGGATCCATGGCACCATCGACCATGTAACGAGACTCCGGTTTGGTCGTAGTACCGTCCATTACGTAATGAGACGAGCTGGAACCCCTGGACGATGATCTACTTGACTTTCCGTTTGACCATCCGATGTCGTCTTCAGGCTTGAAGTCGGTGTTGAAGTCCTGATTTTGGCGGTGGTCGCCATCGTCGCGATAGCCACGGTTATCATGGCTAGCTGCACGACCCTGAAAATAGATATTATGATGTTCAATTACTGACAGATATTACGGATAAAAGGCCCACGAAATACAAGTACCGTTTTGTTTGGTATTTTTAGTCTCCTGTTTGCTTCTTTCCGTCTTTCTTTCTCTTTTCTTTCTTTTTTCAAAGTGATGCGTTAACAATATAATATGGTTTCGTAGATTTCATGGAAACTGCATCGAGGGTTACACGCGTAGGAAAGATTTCTACTAAATGTAGAATGTATCATGTGACAGTAGATATAATGCATCTGTCTTACAAAACTGAAATTTAAAAAAAAATGCAACTCAAATTCTTGTTCACTTGCTTAAACGAATGCTCTCCTCTTCGCCATGTTTACAAGTGCCATAAACATAACAAAACAAGAATGACCGAATAGTCTCTACCTATTCACACTTCTCAAAAATAATTTTCTTTTTCTTCCTCTTCTCCTTATTCTTTTTTTTCTATTTTACCAATTCAGTTTACATTCCTTTTTTTGTCCAGTTTTTGTTTGGCCCGAGACAAATTAATCATGGTTCTGTGAAGAGTTTATTACAATAAATTGTTATTTGTTGTTTTTATTCCTTAGGTGTCTTAACTTTGAGCATCACATGACTTGATTGAAGCCATATTTTAGCATTCACGAACAAAGCCTACATAGATTAGACTTGTCCAGTTCGCTTCTTTGGAATTATCTTTATCCTCATGCGAATGCATTTTGGCAAACACACTTTGGGGGAAATTACCCAAGTAGGCCGTACGTATAAATTATTCATTTTGAAGACGGGCCCTTCGATGCTCAGTTGACGGTAATTTAATGCCTAAAACCCCTGATTTTGGGGGGCTTTGTCCCCTTGACCCCACGCCTAAGTGTCCTGCCAGTGTGACAAAATAATAAGGATTATAAAAAATGCTCATCTGACCGTAATTAAACGCCTAAAAACCCCGAGCTTCCGGGGGCTCCACCGCCTCGACCCCACCAGGGGCCCTAAGGCGGGCCCTGAATGCTTGTCTGACCGTAATTTATTGCCTTAAATATCTGAGCTTCCAGGGGTCGGACAAGGTATCAAAATGTGTTAATCTGACCGCAGGCGCGTAGCCAGGGGGGCGGTGGGGGGCGGTACCCAAACAATAACCGCCCCCCCCCCCCTAAAAAAGAAGAGGAGAGAAAAGAAAGAGGACGTAGAAAGAAAAAGGAGCAGACAAAGAACATCTTAAAATTCAGACAAAGATTAGTGTAGAGAACGGTACAACGCATCGTCTTCTTTCTCTAATAATTTAATGAAACGTAAAAGCCCCCGCGCTTCGCGCGGGAGGGGGGAAACTGAACTCAGACGAGGATTAAGCATCGAGAACGGTACAACGAATCGTCTTGTTTCTCTAAAGATTTAAAGAAATGTAAAAAGCTTCCGCGCTACGCGCAGAAGGGGGGGGGGGGGTAACTGAATTCAGACGAGGATTATTTTCGAGAACGGTACAACGAATCGTCTTCTTTCTCTAATAATTTAATGAATCGTAAAAGCTTCCGCGCTATGCGCGGGAGGGGGGGGGGTAACTGAATTCAGACGAAGATTATTTTCGAGAACGGTACAACGAATCGTCTTCTTTCTCTAATAATTTAATGAAACGTCAAAGCTTCCGCGCTTCGCGCAGGAGGGGTTGGGGGGTTGGGACTACATTTGGACAAGAATTAAGAGTCGAGAACGGTACAACGAATCGTCTTCTTTCTCTAATAATTTAATGAATCGTAAAAGCTTCCGCGCTACGCGCGGGAGGGGGGGGGGGGTAACTGAATTCAGACGAGGATTATTTTCCGAGAACGGTACAACGAATCGTCTTCTTTCTCTAATAATTTAATGAAACGTCAAAGCTTCCGCGCTTCGCGCAGGAGGGGTTGGTGGTTGGGAC